>PYAF01002407.1:228211-273150 GCA_007407185.1 Glycine tomentella
CCCTCTTATATATATATATAAATTACGATAATATCTTTAAGTTAAATTTTGAAAAATAAAAAGATTCAATGATTTTGTTAGTTTAATTTTTTTTGGTGTTGAATGCTAAAGAACACTAACTAGGATTGATAGTAATATGATTATGTTTGATAAAATTAGTTACAAAGTTAATTAGAAATTCAAAAGTTAGCTTATTAAATAATAAGTATTTTATGAAATTAATTATTGAAATAATTGAAAAATATAAAATGACATAAAAGTAATAAAATTATCATTATTTTAAAAAGATAATTAAAAAATTGATAAATATATTAAAAATAAAAAAAATTAAAAATTAAAAATTAACATTAAAAAAATATTATTTTAAATAACGTTTCAAAAAAATATTAAAAATTATTAAAAATATTTGTTTACTAAACAGTCCTACAAATATTTCAACTAATAAAACAAATTTAGAAACCAACTTAAATATTTTCTCCAACTAATCTTTTTTATAAAGTATAGAACAACGGATGCAATGATGATCAAGCTTCTTGAAAAATAAGGAGGAAAGAATAAAAAATACAGAAGCAACGAAGCGCAAGAGACACACCTCACCAACGTGTTGTCATTGTTGATGATTGCATGAAGGAGATGGTGGTTGAAAAAAAAGAAGTAAGAAGCTTAACTTCAAGGCAATGGAGACCCTGCAACCAACAGCATGCAGCAGCCCCTTATGTGGACACATTAATTAGGTGAACACACCAAAACAAAACCTACAAGCCTCAGTGTTCCTCATAAAACATATACTTGTTCTCAAGTCTCAACCTCACCACTCCACTCACTTTATTGTTGTGTCACATTGTCCCATTCACCAGTCACCACCAAGATGGAAGCCAGCGCTGGACTGGTCGCTGGTTCTCACAATCGCAACGAGCTAGTTGTCATTCATGGCCATGAAGAGGTAATATTGTTGTAGTAGTAATAACCATGCATGAAAGCTACTAGCAAATAAATTCAGAAAAAGGGTATTTAGTTCATTAGTTGTGCTCGTTTTCGTAGCTAGATTAATATACCAAGGGAGTCAATCTTAGTTGGCTTAGTAGAGTGCGTGATCAGTTGTTGTAAATCTACGGATGACACTTGTTTTCGATTCCAACAGATTAAAAAAATAAAAGTTGATTAATATATATTGTATTGTTTTGGTGCAGCACAAGCCTTTGAAGAACTTGGATGGGCAGGTGTGTGAGATATGTGGCGATGATGTGGGACTCACGGTGGATGGAGACTTGTTTGTGGCCTGCAATGAGTGTGGTTTTCCAGCGTGCCGCCCATGCTATGAATACGAAAGAAGAGAAGGGAGACAAGTTTGTCCACAGTGCAAGACCAGATACAAGCGTCTCAAAGGTACAAATCTTTTAAGTAACTTTAAAAGGCCTTAACGTGTTTGGAAGAATATATTCACTTCTTAATTAGTCAGACTTATAAATATTTGTGTAACTATTTGGGAGAATTTACGAAAATATATAGCTTTTGGAACTTGTATGAAAACAATTTAAATATATTTGCTCTTAGATTATAGAAACAACTTATACATTAGTGCTTACATAATAAACATTTACTCAATAAGCATTTAATTGAGTTGTTTATTCAAATGCATCCCTTCTCATGCATTAGTTTCAATGCATTTAGTTGTTACTACATGGTTTAGTTGGTTTGAGGGAACTGATAATTCATTGTGTTTTGATTATACTCATTAGGGAGCCCGCGGGTTGAGGGAGATGATGAGGAGGAGGATGTGGATGATATTGAACATGAATTTAACATCGAGGAGCAGAACAAGCATAATCATTCTGCTGAAGCCATGCTGCATGGGAAGATGAGCTACGGAAGAGGTCCTGAAGATGATGAGAATGCTCAATTCCCAGCTGTTATTGCTGGTGGTCGCTCTCGGCCTGTAAGATTTTTAAAACCTTACCACTCTATAAAGTTTCCTATATTCAATAGACACTCATAATAAGTTTTCATGGATGCAGGTTAGTGGGGAGTTCCCAATAGCATCTCATTATGGGGATCAGATGTTAGCTTCTTCACTGCAAAATCGAGTGCACCCATATCCCACGTCTGATCCTCGTAAGAAGTAGTTTATAGCCTTAACTCTTAAACATTGATGTACACTTACAAAACGGATTATGCTGATGTTAGTTTCAGGCTGCTATAGCTATAGAATTTTTCACTTCTGGCACTAATTCAAGTACAACTTGAAATGTTTAATTTTCTTAGTCTTCTTCAACATGGTGAAATTTAGTTACAATATGTGGCATGCTGTGATCAAAGCAGGAAATGGAAAATGGGATGAAGCCAAAGAGGATAGAATGGATGACTGGAAGTTGCAACAAGGCAATTTGGGGCCTGAACCTGATGAAGATCCAGATGCAGCCATGTATGCTTATAGATAGTACTACAATTAGGAAACTGTGATGCAGAATCTGCTAATTAACTTTAATTGATTGAAATGATGGAGAGAAATTAACTGCTATATATATATATATACAATGTGAATTTGTGCAGGTTAGATGAAGCAAGGCAACCATTGTCAAGGAAGGTACCAATAGCATCCAGCAAAGTGAATCCATATAGGATGGTGATCGTGGCACGGCTTGTTATCCTTGCCTTCTTCCTTCGATATAGACTTATGAATCCTGTACATGATGCACTGGGACTGTGGCTAACTTCTATTATATGTGAAATCTGGTTTGCTTTTTCATGGATCCTTGATCAGTTTCCCAAATGGTATCCCATTGATCGAGAAACATACCTTGATCGTCTTTCAATCAGGTAAAAGAAACCTTCACTCTTGCTATAGTAACATTGTTCTGTTAACTTGAAATCTCAAAGTTTGAACTGTCATTGCTGATCAAAAAGTTGTTCATTAGGTATGAACGTGAAGGTGAACCCAATATGCTTGCTCCAGTGGATGTCTTTGTTAGTACTGTGGATCCCATGAAGGAACCTCCTTTGGTTACAGCCAACACTGTTCTTTCAATCTTAGCCATGGATTACCCAGTTGCTAAGATATCGTGTTACATTTCTGATGATGGTGCTTCAATGTGTACATTTGAAGCCCTGTCAGAAACTGCGGAGTTTGCTAGGAAGTGGGTACCATTCTGCAAGAAATTTTCTATAGAACCTAGAGCACCAGAGATGTACTTCAGTGAGAAAATTGATTACCTCAAGGACAAGGTGCAGCCCACCTTTGTTAAGGAGCGTCGAGCTATGAAGGTTTGTTGTATCATATCTATCAGACTAGTACTTGAAAAAATGGAGTTTAGAAGTAAGTTTAAAGCTTATTCAATGTTAATTGGGCGTTTGACAGAGAGAATATGAAGAGTTTAAGGTTAGGATCAATGCACTTGTGGCAAAAGCTCAGAAGGTTCCTCAAGGAGGATGGATTATGCAGGATGGGACACCATGGCCAGGAAACAATACTAAGGATCATCCTGGTATGATTCAAGTCTTTCTTGGTCACAGTGGAGGTCATGATACTGAAGGAAATGAGCTTCCTCGTCTTGTTTATGTTTCCCGAGAGAAAAGGCCTGGATTCCAACACCACAAGAAAGCTGGTGCTATGAATGCTTTGGTAGAGTTTTTTGAGCAGTTTTTGTTGTTCGTATGATGTCCATTCACCTTTATATGAGACACGATTACTTGACACTTCCAATTATTGCTGTAATTTGCAGATTCGGGTCTCCGCTGTGCTCACAAATGCTCCTTTCATGCTGAACTTGGATTGTGATCATTATGTTAATAACAGCAAGGCTGCTCGAGAGGCCATGTGCTTCTTAATGGACCCCCAAACTGGGAAGAAGGTCTGCTATGTCCAATTTCCTCAAAGATTTGATGGCATTGATAGGCATGATCGTTATGCCAATAGAAACACGGTTTTCTTTGATGTAAGTCACTGCAAGAAACACAGCATCAGCATAGCATGACTTTTTTCTAGGCATTTGATTGTTCTTTTTAGTATCGTAAGCTAATATTAACTATTCCCATATCTTTCTGTCTCTACAGATTAACATGAAGGGTCTAGATGGTATTCAGGGTCCTGCATACGTTGGCACAGGGTGTGTATTCAGGAGGCAAGCTTTATATGGCTACAATCCTCCCAAGGGTCCCAAGCGTCCAAAAATGGTAAGCTGTGACTGCTGCCCATGTTTTGGAAAGCGCAAGAAGGTTAAGTATGAAGGGAATGATGCAAATGGAGAGGCAGCAAGCCTTAGAGGTTCTCATATTCCTAATCACTAATGTTGACAGTAACTTCAATCCAAATATTTTTCAATTTAACTTTTTCTAACCCATGTGACATGTCTAAATAGGAATGGATGATGACAAAGAGGTGCTGATGTCCCAGATGAATTTTGAAAAGAAATTTGGGCAGTCATCAATTTTTGTGACTTCAACATTGATGGAAGAGGGTGGTGTGCCTCCTTCCGCAAGTCCAGCAAGCCAACTTAAAGAAGCTATTCATGTAATCAGCTGTGGATATGAAGATAAAACTGAATGGGGAATTGAGGTAACACTAACAACGACAGCCTAGAGATCCTTGATATCTTACCATATTTTGTTCACACTATGAAAATCAGCTCATCCATGTTATTTTGCTTTCCAAACATGCAGCTAGGTTGGATTTACGGGTCTATTACAGAGGATATTCTCACAGGTTTTAAGATGCATTGCCGTGGTTGGAGGTCCATTTATTGCATGCCAAAGAGAGCAGCATTCAAGGGTACTGCTCCCATCAACTTGTCAGATAGGCTTAACCAGGTGCTTCGTTGGGCACTTGGCTCCATTGAGATCTTCTTCAGTCGTCATTGCCCTTTATGGTATGGCTATAAGGAAGGGAAGCTGAAGTGGCTTGAGAGATTTGCCTACGCAAACACAACTGTCTACCCCTTCACCTCCATACCTCTAGTCGCCTACTGTGTTCTTCCAGCTGTCTGTTTACTCACTGATAAATTCATCATGCCACCGGTAACAACATTATTCTATTCGCTTCATGCTACTAAATGAGTTAGACATACCATGCTTTTGAAATTATATCATGCCATATTTCCATAATGTTAAATCCAAAATTATTCATAGAATGGATGCTGAGTTTTTTTTTCTTATAAAAATTATTGTTGATTGATGATGATCCAGATAAGCACTTTTGCTGGTTTGTACTTCGTTGCTCTATTCTCTTCAATCATTGCAACTGGTCTTCTTGAGTTGAAATGGAGTGGAGTGAGCATTGAGGAATGGTGGAGAAATGAGCAATTTTGGGTCATTGGTGGTGTGTCAGCACACCTCTTTGCAGTCATACAAGGTCTTCTGAAGGTTTTGGCTGGAATTGACACCAACTTCACTGTTACATCCAAGGCAGCAGATGATGAAGAATTTGGAGAATTATACACCTTTAAGTGGACTACTCTCTTGATTCCTCCAACCACTATCTTAATAATCAACATTGTTGGGGTTGTTGCTGGAATCTCTGATGCCATCAACAATGGGTACCAATCTTGGGGACCTCTATTTGGAAAACTATTCTTTTCATTTTGGGTGATTGTCCATCTGTATCCATTCCTTAAAGGTTTGATGGGTCGCCAAAACCGCACACCCACCATAGTTGTTATATGGTCAGTACTATTGGCTTCCATTTTCTCCTTGCTTTGGGTAAGAATTGACCCATTTGTATTAAAAACTAAGGGACCTGATACCAAGCTATGTGGAATCAACTGCTGAAAGACTGGTTTTCCTATAGTATCCTTTTGTGAACATCTTTTAAAGATGTATGTAAATGTAAATTCTTGATTGTGCTGTATGATGCGTGAACTACAAAGTTTAGATGTACAAGGATGAAAAAAGAGAGTGAAAATTGGGAAGTACAAATGCAGTTTTCTCATATTTGTAAATGTGCTGGATGATGTATTGGTTAGTAATTGTTTTGGCTCAAACTGCCCAAGGATTGGAAAGGAAATCAAAGTTATAGGTTTACCTATAATTGTTGCGAGTTAGTATATATTGTTAATGTTCTATCATAGGCGTCTAGCTCATTGCGTTTAATCCAAAATCATGCATAAAAATTGCATAATTGCTGCTGAACGATGATATGCAAGCTAATATCAATCAGCGAGAGTCTTTCGGGTTAAAAGAATTTGGGCTTTTACAAGTTACCTTCTTTTCTTTTTTTAATTTGGAATTCGGAGTAACGAATCTTTGAATCAGTAAGCAACACCATTCTCTTCTTGCTACAAGAAGTAAATAACAAGAAAAAAGAGAGAGAAATATAAGAGCGCTTGCTTATTATGTGTAGCATATTTTGCATGAAACGGGCATCGTAAAATTGGATGAAAAGGACTGGAATGGAACCTAGGCACTCTGCTGTCTGAAACTGATCCCTCAGTTGATCCTGATTAGGCCATGTTTCTAATGGAAGAACCATTTAATGCTATTCTAATAACCATGTGCCTCAAACTCAAGGCAAATCATAAACTAACTAATGCTTTGTTTACTATAAACTGATGGAGAAGTGAAGCTAGACAGCCACTCTTCAGGAAAACACAAATACTGGCAGGCAGATTCAGTCCTTAAAAAATGATTCTTATGGTCCAGCTTTTCATTCTTTATTCCTTCAGTACAGAATCTTGCATCCAGTGACTGATGCTACCGCACTCTGGCTTACATTATCCAGTGATAAGGTAAAGAATATGAAACAAAAAGGATGGATGATGCATCTGTCTCATATAATTTAACTTGTGAAGAATTATTTGTTCAACTTCACCAATAATCGCCACAAGAACAGATCCCATCTTTGAAATGGTGGAATCTGTTAGCATCCCTCACTACAATTACTCTTTCTGTGATCTTTGAAATAAACTTAGTTGCAGCATGACAATCTAAACAAACTCGAAGATTCTTGATGATCCTGATCTCAGTACCAGGTTCAGTAGTAATAAGGCCAAAAGCAATAGCTAACTTCTCACTATGAACATTAAACATGAGTTCCTTTTCTTCTTCTTCCACATCATGCAAGGCAGTGACTGTCTCTGACTGATACCCCATCTCCCTCATCTTGCCTGTTAACTCCTCTAGCTTTGCATAGATAGATGTTGTTTGAGAATGAGAACGATCACCACATACAAAGACGTGTGGGGTCCCATTAACCTCAATTAGAGTGCATCCCGGAGTCTTTGACAAATTTCTTTTCTTAACTACTTCCCGTACCGAAGCAGCCTTTGGGAAGTTTCTCTCCACAGAGTATATATTAGATAGTAAGACATAGTATCCTACATTCCCTGGATCCAGTTCAAATAGCCTTTCTGAAGCCACACGGGCTAAGTTCGTGTCCTTGTGAATCATGCAAGCACCAAGCAATGTACCCCACACTGCAGGACCTGGCTCAACAGGCATTTTTCCTATAAATTCCAAGGCCTTTTCTAACTGTCCAGCTCGTCCTAGAATGTCTACCATGCATGCATAGTGCTCCGCTAAGGGCTCAATCCTGTATTTATTGACCATAGCATGGAAAATTTCATCTCCTTCTCTTACCAGGCCAGCATGACTGCAAGCATATAAAACTGAAAGGAAAGTAACACTAGAAGGTTCAAACCCCAAATGCAACATCTCATTGAAAAGTTTAAGTGCTTCATGCCCAAATCCATGGAGCCCATAACCAAAAATCATAGTATTCCAAGTGACAGTGTTCTTTTCACTCGTCGAGTCAAATAATTGTGAAGCCTCTAAAATATTCCCACACTTGGCATACATGTCAATCAGAGCAGTTGAAACATAAATGTTTTGCTCAAGATTTTTGCTTTTAATCAACTGATGAACCGATTTACCAAAACTCAGCGCTCCTAGTTGAGCACAAGCTGAAAGAATACTAGTGATCGTAACTGGATTCGGAGTAAATTCAGTCGTCATCATTTCCTGAAAAAGAGAGATAGCCATTTCCGTTAAACCACTCTGCGCGTAACCTGAGATCATCGCATTCCAAGCAGCCACAGTTTTCTCCGACGATTCATCAAATAACTGCCTTGCCAAATCAATTTCATTGAGCCTGCTGTAAATAGTCGTGAGTGCAGTTGAAACAGAGGGTTGCAAAATAGTACCAGACTTCACACAAAACCCCTGAATACAGCAAGCCAAATGCAAATGCCCAAATGGAGAAGATACCGGAATCAACCCAACCATTGTGCTAGAACTCACTCTCTGCCCGGAAACAAGCAATTCTCTAAAAAACTTCACCGCACACTCAGTGTCACTATTACAACTAAACCCAGAAATCATCGCATTGTAAGAAACCAAATCCGGCTTCCTAATCATCCCAAACAACAACCTCGCCGTGTCAACATCCTCACATTTCGAAAAAACCGAAATCAAACCCGTCAAAACATAGTCATCAAAATGAAATCCAAGTTTCAAAGCCAAACACTGAATCCCCATCCCAACCTTCATCTCTTGCATCTCTGCAACCGCAGGAAGCACCGTCGCCACCGTGGTGGAATCCAACCGCACCCCTTGTGCCACCATGTCCTTAAACACTTGAACAGAATCATCATAACAACAATTCCTCACCAACCCAGTAATCATGGTGTTCCACAACACGGTGTCTCTATCCGGCATTTTATCAAACACCTTCCTGGCATACCCCACGCGCGAAAACTTACAGTACAAGTCAACGAGCGCGGACGCGACAAAGAGGTTGGAGTCAAACCCGTCGACGACAGCATGCGCGTGCATGCACATGCCAAGGTTGTCGTCGGGGGAAGCGTTGATGGCGAAAGCATAGGTGAAGTTGTCGGGGGAGAGTGTCGTGTTTTTGCGGAGATGGGTGTAGAAGGAGATGGAGGAGGCGTCGGGGGAAAAGGAGAAGCCTTTGATGAGGACGTTGAAGAGGAAGATGTCGGGTTTGGGAACGGAGAAGAAGAGTGCACGTGCGTGGCGCGTGGCGCCGACGTCGAAGAGCTTCTGGGTGAGCTTGGTGACGGTGGCGAGGTCGTGCTGGTAACCGTTGCGGATGAGCTGCGCGTGGGTTTCGGCAAGGTGAGGGAAGGTGCACGCTTTGCTGATGAGGGCGAGTAGCGTGTTGCGGCTAATGTCCCCACGAATCATCTGCATGCACCTCAACACCTTAGTTAGGTGTTCAGTTCAGTTCAGAGACTATTGTTTGTTACCTTTTGGACTTTGGTGTTGAAAAGGATATGATATGTTAGGGTTGGTAACCTTACAATTCAATGTAATTATCTGTTTATTAGTAACCTTACTTTATAACGGTACCCATAAGCCTGGTAGCCAATAAAGGTGGATCACATTTATATTTTACAAGAAAGCAGGTATTTATCTCCCAATGTGTACATTTTGTTAAAGAGAGATATATAAGTGAATTGTGCCGAGCTTATTGGTGGTCGGCCTCAACCAACCCAACCATCATCCTGAGCAAACATCCTTAGCGGACAAGTCGGGACGGTTACCAACTCGATGATCTTCCTTCCTATAACCAGACATCGGAGCATGAAGAATTAAGTTATATTAATTTTATCATCGAAGTTTCTTTTCGATATCCCATCCCATGTCAGAAAAGGAGCCCAGGCTAAAGGAAAGGAAGAATTCAACAGATCGAACCAGTAGAGAACTCAATAATAACAATAAATATATCCATAAGCAAACGTTCATTTAATCTTAAAGCACATTTTACATTTGGTGAGCTCCCAAAATCCGTTAATTTGTTGTCTCGAATTCGAATCTCAAATTTAAACTTTAGATATATGGTTATGTTAAATATTAAAAAAAAATATCAATCTTATTAGAACAAGATTGCCTTTTTGGGAAAAAAACAAGCGGTCTTTTTAAAAAAATAATTAAAAACACTTTTTTGCTTACAGCTTATCATTGTACTTGTGAGATGTGATCAAATTGTAAATGTGGAAGGAATACTTTGCTCCTTTTGTTTGCATTTTCTTTTCATTTGCCTGATACAAAAATTACAAGTGGAAGACTTGGGCCACCGGCATTGACTAGAAAGAAAATAAAAAGATAATGGAATAACAATTGCAACATATTTGAGGAAGGGGGAAAAAAGAAGCCTATAACAAAAAATTTACAATGGGTAAAGAATCTTGGGTGTTTATTCTTTGAAATTTCAGCCGTACATTCCCAAGAATCTTTTAAATATATTAAATCATTTGTAACGTCTCAGAAATTGTAGTTTCCAGGAATTTGGCTGCAGCTAGCCACAAAAGACTTTCTTGTTAGCATAGAAGCAGTTCAGAGTCATGCGTGTTTGAATTTCTGAGATTGGTTACTTATTTACCACAAAAGCTTGCTTAATCTGCATGAGATGCGTCCGAAGGCTATATTCCTCAACCTGTTTAAGCCAAAAAATAATATTGAAAATTAGAAACTGACACAAGGGTGATCATGATGAAGCACATTCCATGCAACTACTTCAACTTACACAACCTAAATTTGTCACAGATATTTGTCTACATTAACCTCTTTTTTCCACTTCTCTGTTCTGGACGAAAACACAAGCATAACAAATGTCATACTTGTGGCAATATTCAACTGAAGATCATGACCTGGTTCTCTAATAAAAACATCTACTGATATTGTAACCCCAACACTTATACTACTGGCAAACTAGATTATGGTTGGTTGTTTAAGCCACATATCTTGGTTGATTAATAGTACAAATATTTTCGTTTCCAAGACATTCATTAGCTGGTCGCAAATTTTGCTCTTACACCTCCAGAGATTCATCTCCAACAACTTTTACGAGATAGTTTAATCAACTTCAATGATTGTCAGATATTAAACGACAGTACAGCAAAGAGCTATAAAATTTCACTTTACATGTCAGAAGAAAAAAGTTCCTCGGGAATTTTACGAGAATAGAAAAGAGGTGTAAACTTTTGACCCTCAGAAGTCGGAAGCATTTTGACATAATGACATGCCCAACTTTCCTCAACAACTTATTCATTACTTCAGTGAAATAATAGGGACTACAGCTAAAAAAGAGGAAACTCTATGGCCGCAGTTTCCACTTTCCTTATGCTATGCTGACACCGTCATCCACTAGACCAGGAAATAAAGATACACCAAAGGGGAAGGCCCCACGATATTAATAGCAATGAATAAGTAGGAAAATTGCACTAATTTATGATCAACCCAGGTTCTTGTAGATAATCACTTACGAGTTATGTGACTCTTAACGTTTAATCGCCATAAGTGATAAAATAAAACCAAACTTTGTGTAAAATGTGATAAATACAAGTGGAATTTATTTCCTACTAATTTATGCTCGTTCTCAACATAAAAAATCAAGAGATTTATTGTGCATAACTCAAGTTCTTAAGCCATATATCATGGCTCTTACCTGCATCGCTGTCGCAAAATTCAGTAGCGCTTCACATTCATCAAGCATGGCTTTTTCCCCAGATGATACAACAGCAACTTCAGAAATTAAATTATTCATGCCCTCCACCTATTCAGGCACAAAAAAACATGGTGTCAACCTTGACACTTTAGGGATTGAATCAAAAAGGAAAATCATAATAAGGAAGAAAAAACATACAGTCAATAGAAGAAGAAAAGTTTGATACTAGATGTGAGTCAACTCATACCAGTAGAACTCCTAAATAAGTAACACACCTGTGACAGCAAAGGGCAGATAGCAGATCCCATTGATTCCATGGCATCAACAGCTGAATAGATAGCATGCTTCAAATGTTCAATATCTGCCTGTAAAAGTGTAAGCATAGTAATGATGTTAGGGTCTCCTTGCACGCATCGAACAAAAAAGACACAGAAACCACCACACATACCTTTGCCCCTCCAGTTAGAGGAAGACGAAGAGTACTTGCCTCCAAGTCTTCTACAGCCCCGGATAAGGCATCAATATGATCACTTTCAAGTACAGCCCAGTCATCAAGGTAGGCCATCTGTGTCATTAATTGTAAAAGGACCACAATTTAAAAAAGAAGAATCACTAAGTATCAAAAGAAAGTTGAATCATTTAAATAAGAAAATAGCATCACATATGACTTATAATCATATCCATCATTAATATGAGTTATGAATAACATGTTATGACAGACTAGCATAGACAATTAAACATAACTTCTCAATATGTAGGGCAAACATCTTGCTGAGTATATTTGCCTCATTTATAAACTTCACAATAAATATCTAAAGTTAAATTACCAAAAATGAAAATAAAAATAAAAAAGAAAGAAAAAAGAAGGTAATTGTAATGTATCATCTACAATAATAGATGGCACAAAGAATAGAAAGATAAGTATTTCAGGCAAGACAGAAGTATTACTTGATCATTCAAAATAGAATTCAGCTTCAGCTCAAGCTGCAGTTGCTGGAGATTGATCCTCTTCCTGATAATTGATTCCCATATAGACAAAGTAGTGTGCCATACGTTGTACAGTGATTTCTGAACCATTGAACAAGTTATTGTAAAATGATTTGCTATACACATTCTTCTGTAAAGCAGAACTACACTAAAAAGAGTAAACCAGCTATTCAAAGATGGTGAGTCATACCTCCGCAGTTACATTTTGGATGTAAAATACATCCTCTGCTTGCGCATTGACAAATCTCCATTGCAAGTACCTGTTGTAGAGAAGTCGTAATTGGTGAGCATCTTCTATGAGGGCTGCACCCTTTTTTCCTTTTTTAAAATCAGCAATAAAGCTGAGAACTGAAATTGCATTGTTGCATTGGTTGGATGAATTGGCTGGCCTTATTCGAGATGGACTAGCCCCTCTAGGAGGAGTTGAAGGCCTTGACCGCGATGGACTAAGACCTCTTGAACTACAAGAGGACAACACTGAGGTCTTACTAGGTGATGGTAGCCGTGATCCTGGATTTAACAAGGACTGAGATCTAACTCCAGCAGCTGCTAACCCTGTTTTATCCAATGTAATTGCTGGAACAAATTTGTGAGGTCTTAGTACTTGAAAACTGTCATCAACCGGTTTCGCCTCGCATACTATTCTGCCACTTTCAACAAGCAACATTAGCCTTGCACCATCACTGGAAGCTTTCTGCAAGGGCCTCCTCGCTTCACCCGGTAAAGAGAATCTTCGCAATGAAGACACACCAGTTCCCGGAACAGAAGAGTTTGACATTCTGGTTGTCTTATCAGCATGATCAATACCTCTATTTGATGCACTAGAACATACCTTCCCACCTATTCTGCTTGGCCATCTATGCTGATCTATCAATCGAGAATGTAAACCGTCAACTGGTTTCGAATTTTCGGTATGATCAGAGGCATTCTTCCCTTTGAGAGGACTCCTCTTTCTCTCTGGAGTAGCCTTCCTTACATTTGGTGTTTCAACCTGCTTGTGAGCCACGTTTGAATTGGGCCTCAGTGTACGATCAGAAGCACTAGTCACTGGCTTCTCCTTCTTGATAACAGGTATGGAAATAGTGTCTGACTGAAAAGAAACACTCAAACTTCGCATCGTGGAAGGCCAAAGGGCCTCTGGCATTCTGCTACCAGACACCCTTTCGGATGATAAATGCACATCTATTGATGAGTCTTGGACAGGTGTGGAAGGACTTGGTGGGGAAGGTGGAGTCGCAGGCCTCTTCCTCTCTGCTGATTGAGCTCTTTTGGGTAACAATTTGGATGATGCAGGTGTTGTTGCCCTTGTGAGGCTTGGAGAGGGACATCGACGAGGACCGGATGGGGCTGCCGTAGTAGGCGAAGGCGACCTATACCGCGAAGAAATTTCCCTTGTCCCCGAGCGTCTGGTGGAGGTGATTGCATTGTTTTTTTCATCAGGAACCAAGGGTTGTCTTGTTCTAGTTCTGTGTTTCCTTAGTGCTTGCTCTGACTCACATACATCCATCCACTCTATCCCAATTAGACCACATTGATGGAAGTTCTCATTAAGCTAAACCAAACTTAGCAGCTATTGGCTGTTTGACAATCATGAGTGCTGCACTCAATGGAATAAATGAACAGCACAGATTATCCAGAAAGAAGATCCTTTTCCCTGCAACAAATCTGCCACAAATGAAGATAAAGTAAGATATTACACTACTACAGACTGGGAAACTAAAGAAAAACAAAGAATAAACCCCCCCATCAAAAAAGGAAAAGGAAGAAATAAGAAAAGCGCACATCTTTACAGAGACTCAGATCTGTTGGAGAAGGAATTTGAGAATCACAGGCAATAAACGCAAGTGGGTATGTTTTATTCATAGAAAAAGGCCCGAATCCAACAAGATCAGGACACAGCAAGAAGAATATGGAGAGGGAAAACACCATTTGGTGTAACGGGTGAGAGAAACTCGCGGAAACTGTCTCAACGTACATTTAACGTTTTATCATGAAAACGCTGTTGTTGGTTACGGTTTAACTGAAGAAAAAAAAAAAAAGTTGAATTGCCGGGGATGGGGGTCCCCTCGGAAATTGGGGATACTAACTACTGGGAAGTGGAATCAATGGGAATAATAGAGTGTGCAGGATAAGAGAGGGGAAGTGCGTAGGGTAAGAGAAGAGAGGGCTTTAATTTTTTCCCCTTTTGTCTCTCTCACGAGAATGCCATGGTCTAGTGGGCTGGCAATGGGTTCACTCCACATAAACCTACTCTGTCCTATAACTTCTTCTCTCTCCCAGCTCCTTTTCATGAAAGGGAATTCAATGAAAGTGATGCAATAACTTGCATACCCAAGAATAAAAAATAAAAAAGAAAAAGGTATCTGATCTCTCTTACATTACAATACTCTCCCACTCTTCCCAAACACACACAAATACACTTACATACCAAGTTAAACTCAATTGAAGCTTTAATTACCATACCATAATGATAATAATGTTTCCCACTTTGATGAGTTTCCTCTAAAAACTTGCAGATAGAATTTTCAATGTAGACTATTTTGTTTTGTATGCTACACTGCCTACACAGAATAATATTGTATATACATTTGCTCACTTTAATTGAAGTTTGAACTCGACGGTGGTATTGTTGTTTGGGTTATGGGTAAAGACAAAGAGGTCCACGTGCATGGACGATCATTGTCCATCCCCATAAAACTATTGTGAAAACCTAACATGATTCGGAGACATTGTTTCCTGCAAACTTTTTTTAAAAATAAATTTTAATTAAAAAATGATATTTAATGTAGTAGTAATTTGGATTTTGACTGGTGTGAAGGAATATCTGTGAAATCCAAGGAAAGAAAGAAAAACTCTTTTTTACCTGAAAGAAACAAAGAAAGGGTTCAGAGCAGAGATCCATGACAGATGTATGCATTGGCAGGTTCGTGACTCGCTCACTCAAGACACGTTTAAGTGTTTCTCTGTTCATGTAACCGCTCTGAAACAACACTAGTACTACTAAACTGCATTGAGTGAATCTTATTTATCCTCGAATTTGTTTTCCTACAACGAACCAACAACAAACGACTTTCTAGCCTTCGAGATTTTCGAGAAAAAGCAACAGCAGTAAAATATTTCAAAACTAAATTTATTGATCCATCAGAAACGAAATTGTAACCGCATAATAACCTAATTGACTCAATTACT
Source organism: Glycine tomentella (assembly GCA_007407185.1). Taxonomy (NCBI): domain Eukaryota; kingdom Viridiplantae; phylum Streptophyta; class Magnoliopsida; order Fabales; family Fabaceae; genus Glycine; species Glycine tomentella. The sequence continues at coordinate 243,783 of PYAF01002407.1, forward strand.
ACGAGATTCACAGCTTCTACTGAAGGGAGTTAAAACGAAAACGCATCAATAGAACCACGAATCGACGCTAGAGAACGCTAAACGAAGAAAAAACGGAAAGAGGAATCAGTTTCTGGCGCCGGCGATGGCAGTTTCGTGATTTTGAAGCAGAGGGAAAGCGAGGAAGAGAATTAAAAAAAGATTAAAAGAAATTGAAGATTTCGGTGTTATTGGAGAAGTTTCCAATTAAAAATAATAAAAATTAAAGGGAATATGAGAGAACGGTTTCAGTTGGGAAAAAAGGAGGGAGAGGTAGGGACGGTTGTTTTCGCGCCACCTACTTTTAATTGTTCTTGCCTCTTGGTCCTTATGCTGTAATTATTGTTGTCGCCATTTTATTATATTATTTTTATATAACAAACCTTATATTATTTTAATATTAAAAGTACATGCATGTTCTATCTAATGGCTTACATTGTTAACCATTCTAAGAACGCAAGGTCAATTATTCGTTCGTCTATATTTTTATCCAAAAAATTGACTATTGTTTTTTGGTATTGACTCCATAAAATTAGAACCTAGCAAACTTTCTTTTTCTCAAATATTTAATTCTCATATTGTTTGTTTTAAAAGCTTAACATCAAGTACTTGTACTCTATTTATATGATTTAATCAATTACTTGTTCACCTACGAACTTTTTTTATATAAAAAAATATTAGAAAAAAATTTAAGTTTTATATTGGTTAAATATAATGGTAAGATAGAGTATATGAATGAAAAATAACCCTCATGAATTAGTTTTTGAGATTAAATTAGAGTCAAACTCATATTCTAAGACAATATTAGAGTCTATCATAAATTCATTAATAAAGCATTCACCATATTATTCATATATCGAGTCCAAAAGTGTTTAACTTGAGAACGTGTATTGAGAAAAATTTAAATTCCACGTCAATTAAAAATAGTATCAAGATAAAATATATAAATAAAAATTCACATTTTAAAAAAATAATAATTTAATTTGAATTGTTCACTTAGTTTTTATTAGATATATTCAATGATATTTAAATATCAGTCCGTGACAAAAATTCTGTCTAATGACATGATGTATGCGAACAAGTTTCGGCGCATTATGCCGTCTTGGTATTTTCATGTATTCATCATCTCTTTGAATTTGTCTAAAACGGATGTAATATATAATTTGTCATGTTGTATTAATTTAACATATAAAATTCTCGACGTATTGATACTATTTTCATTGAGTATAACATTTTCTTTTGTTTTGTTTTTTATGAAATACAATTGTGACTTATCACCAAATAAAACGGTCACCTGTGCTGGTAAATGCAACTGAAGTAGAAAAATTATTAATTGTTATTATAAACTCCCACTTTGACTTTTAAAGTTTCCTTTTATGAACCCATAAATATGAAAATAAACATACAAGTTATGCATATAAACTTTAAAAAGGTGTTATTATAATGTATAATACATTCTCTTACTATTAGTTAAGTAATAGAACTGCAAAAAAAAAAGTTAAGTGATAGAAAGTGCTCATCTTAAAAAGAGAAAAAAATTATTAAATAAGGACCTTCCAAAAATTAGTTATAAAAATGATGACATTCTCTGTTTAATATAACCATATTTTATTGCTTAATAATAATCAAAATACTAATATATAATGACTGTTACTCCGTGTTCCATTTTTCTTACATTTTACAGACAAGTGACGAATCAAGTGTTGTTTGGACAAATATCTTAATAAATATTTACAGGAAAAAAAAAGATAAATTTAATCCAAACATTTTTTCACAAGTCTCTTAAAATTATTTGACTATTCGAAATGTTAAAACTTAAAAAAAAAAAAAAAAAAAACCTCTCACGATTGATTCAATTGTGTTTATAATTTACTCCACAAGCATCAATTTACACCTTTAATTAAGTGTAGTTTTTCATAATGACAATTAGCCAATAAAACCAATTCAAAAATAAAATTCAAAAACTTAAATAAAAATTTAATAAAAGTACGAGAACTTTTTTATAATTTAACCTAAAAAATATACACTAAGAATTATTATAAAAAAATAATTTAAGTGAAAACACATGCTTATTATAAAAAACGAAAATAATTAACATTCAAAATCATAATTAAAACTAAAGTAGGTATACAAATAAAAGAAAATAAACAAATCCATAACATTTAATGTCATGATAAATCAATCTAAATTTATATCATCGTTGGGATTTTCTTGTTTCTCCTCAGCAACTTGACATTGTGATGGTACCTAAACCTTCTACTGTAGAATATTTATTATTAATGATGAAATATATTTTTCTCTTTTACTTTTTTATTTATGAATTTCATTTAATTTTAAAATACTTATGTAATAAACTACTACTACTAGTTATAAGTTAAAGACTTAAAGTTTCACTTCAAACGTGGAAACTTTATACGGCAGAAAATTTCAGGGGGATTTTTTTTTTGAAGTTATAAGAACTGCATATATTAACTTGGAGAGGCTATGAGAGGCCTTTGATAGGATAGGATCCATCACCTCGGTTCTTATATTATTTTTTTATCAAAAAGAAAATCTCTCTATTCTTTAAAGAAATTAATGAAACAAATAAAAGTGTATCCGTTTCAGAGGTAATCAATGCCCAAATATCTTCAAAAAACCAAATGAGATCTAGTAAGGAATTCAATTGCACTTACATCACCACCTGTAAGATTTGCGACTTTATCTGTTATTACTGAACCAATTAAAGACCATATAATTAATTATTGTCTCAAAAATAAAATAAAGAAACCGATATAAATGTATTAAATATTTTTTACTTATTTTTTATTTTCTCATTTTAAAATAAATGGCATTTTAATAGTTAGTTAAAGAAATTTGTCCAATTTCTTATATATTTCTTATCATCTATACTCCTTACATTTCTTTATATATTTATTTATTCAAATGCAACTATTAAAATAAAATGTGTTTGAAAAAAATAGAACTCGAATAATTTTTAATTTAATTTCAAAATATTTTTACATTTATTTTCAAAAATCAAAATTGAGATTTTTTCAAAATTTTGATTTTTAGTTTTTAAAAAACAAATTATTATTACATTTGAGAACAACTTTTTATTATTGTTATCGTCACTATATTATAATTATGCCCTTCATCATTATCAACATTATGTTTGACACCATGATCATTATCACTAATGTTACCATCATCGCTATCATTATAATTGATATTGTTACCACTATCACAAGTCCTATAACCATTACCACCAACATCTCTACCACCTCCACCATCACCACCACCGTCATCTTGTCGTGATCATCACTACCCCACATAAAAACTATTAAAGTAATTTTAATAATATTATAAACTTTTAAAATGAATTTATTTTGAAACTGACATTTAAATAAAAAACAAAAACTAAATTTTAATAACTAAAAATTAGTTATTATTTTAAATTTTTTAAAAACTCAACTAAAATTCACCCTAAACTAGTCTAACAATTTTTTTTTTTTGATTTTTGTCTTTTGGATTATTTTTTTATAGGTAAATATTAATTGTTAGCAAAAGAGAATCTCCAACCTAAGATTTTTATCATTTTTTTTCTTTCTTAACCATCCAATCAATCTTATATCTTATTTGAATTATCTATTGTAATTCAAGTGTATTGTGTAAAAATATTCAATATTTAAAAGAGTTTAATTTTTATATATGTATTATTAGTATAAAATGCTTTTACATGAAACATCTGATAGAAATTTATGATAAAATGCTGTGTGAATTATGTCGAAAGATTCTTTTTAGCACAAATCTAAATAGCACTTAATAACCGTAAAAAGGAAGTTAGCACTTAATAAGGTTAAGAAAGATGTTTTTCCTTGTGCCTTCCAAAGTAACACAATTACTGAATTACATTATTGATTATTATATATTATACACTTATACGTGTGTATATATATATATATATATATATATATATATATTATGTTTTTGCTGGCAGCTGCATGTTAGTTACATATCTAATATCAGAGTTGTTGCTGTTTGTTTTTTTACAAAAAGAAGATGATTGCTTACATCAAAATGGGTCACTATCAGGCATCAGCAATAGTGAAAATTCTCTTCCTCTCAACTAAGTTATCCACCTTTGTCTTTTCCTCTGTGTCCAAAAACATCAATCAAAGTTTCCGGAATAGCTTTGGTAGTTTCTTTGTCTGTTTTCTCTGTTTAATTTTTTCTGAATGGAACCCAATGGTTGCTGGGTCGTTTACTTAATAGCATCTCCCACGTCCATCTCTCACATTGCCTCAACCACTTTTATCATATTATATCGAGTTCATAATTTCTTTCACATCTTTCTATACGTCCATTGAATCATTATTCTCCATATACGGATGTAACACTACTTGACTGCAGAAACGATTATTTTAACCATTTGACATTAACCAAAATTACCCAATGCCGCATCATACATCATTCGTTGCTTGTTGACGTGTCAAACTTACAATGGCTACCGTAGTGGAGTCTATACTCTATATCTATCTATAATTCTATATAATGGTACACATGTAACTTGGAAGAGAATTAATGTTCCATGAAACTAGTCAGAACACATTTGGACAATTGGTAATTTTTTTTTTTGGTTTTTAGAAACAATAGCATGCTGGCTTTTTTTATCAATCTGGGGCAATTTTTTAATTTTTTATTATCAAAATGGACATTTTTTAAATTTATTATGGACAATTGATTCGTCAGTTTTAAAATATGACTTCACATAAAGAAGTCATACAAGCTGATTTTTTTTTTTAAAATTCAGAAGTCATGTTTTAATGGACGATTTTGTTATTTTTTATTCTTTTTAAAGTCATCTTTTGAATGATAACTTTAAGATTTATATATATAAAGTCGTGCTCCAACTCATGATTTTTTTTATGTTAAAATATGTCTTTCTTCTTTATAAAATTAGAAATATTTAAATTTGGTTTCTCCAAAATGCCCATGAGACTTATCAAATTAGGGGTAATAATTTTTTTCTAGACCAAATTAGATTATTTCTTGTAAAGAAAAAAGGATTTTAATTTTTTTGACCAATGCAGAAACTTCTATTAACAAGAAATAGAACTATAATAATTAAGAGATTGAAAGATTTCGCAAAAATAATAAAGACTATTTAATAATAACTTTATATTTTTATTATTTTACTGAAAGAAGTTAAGTAATAACGACTCAACTTCTAGCATAAAGGCAAACTGTTCCACGTTTTTTTAAGGGTCCAATCAGTTCCACTTATAACTATATTACCTCTGTGTAAAACTATGGGCTGACCCTTAAGGCCAGGCCCGAAAGTTTTAATGTGCTATTCTTTTATTTTTATTTTTTTTCCGGGAAATTCATTATTTATAAATACTTATAAATTCTAAGTAAATGTTTCTAGCATTAAACTTATTATTCTAAACTTTTTATTTTAAAAAATAATTATAAACAAATTACACATATAAGTTTTAATATAATAAGTCGTGGTGTACAATTAAAGTGAAATTTTAATAAAATTAATTATTGAGTATGCAAAACATAAATTTTATCATTGAATTTATCCAACTTGAATAGGATTAAGATACATGTTAGTGCATTAAAAAAACTAATTATTATTTATACTAACTACTCCACACTCATCTTTTAATTAGGATAATTCAAAAATAAATTTACTATTCAGCCATGCATTATTTAGCATTAGTCCAAGTACTTATTTGTTCTTATGTAATGTCAATTTTTTTATGAATTTTTTTTTTCTTCGCCCTAAGACCCCCTCCGTCCTACCCCCCAAAGAAACAAAAACACTGGAAATCGACCGTTTGTCTCACTTTAAGGCCATATAACACTATGAATACTTTATTAATTATATGGGCGAAGCCTGCAATGTGGACACTTGTTCACTTCGATGTAATGCTTCACAGTACTTGTTTTCCAAATTTTAGCAAAAAAAAAATAGTAGTATTTGTATTAGAACGTTAAAGGCACATGCGACTTGTGGGGTTTTCTCTTCTTTGTGATGGTCACCACATGCAGTAACGCCGACAAGTCATGACACGTATCTCTCATATCAGCTCATGCTTTTGTTTTTATGCTTATCTGTTTCATTTCCATATCATGGCCGGTCTCTCAAACCTCTAAACTTTTAATGTTGTTTATAATTACATATCTCCTAGAGTGATGACATCGAAAATTTGAACCTACGTTGTTCATCGTTCCTCATTGATGATTATCTATATCTGCATATTAGAAGAAAAGTATTTTTTTTTTTTTAATTAGTATGAGATTTTTTTATACGAGTAAAATTCCAAGATCCAATGGTGGGAATTAAATTAAGTAGATTCACTGCAAATGGTTTTACTTGTAATATAGCATTAACATTTAATTCAGAAGCTATTTGATCATATCTGATATCCCTATTTCCACTTTACTGGCTTATAACAATTATCTACTCTCTGAACACTGAGGAAAAATCAAAACCAAGTAAAAATTTGTGGGAGATAAAGTAAAAAAAATATTAATTCTGCAAAAATAGAATTCCTTAGATAAATTAATTAAATATTTAATAAAATTACGGAACAAAAAGTCATTAAACCGCAAACCGTTTCTTTACCAAAATCAAATTCTCATATTTTAAAGAAATCCGCATCATCAAAGATGTATATATGGCGCCCCAAATAGTATGAGACTTTGTTTCCTTAGCTAGTAAACTTAAACTTGAAATAATAACAACCATATCACCCATATCCTTATGATCTACCCCTGAAAAAAGTATTAAATTAATGTCTTATTAACTTTATTAGTCGAACATAACAAGAAAGCTTATGTTAGTTATAAATTGAAGTCCATTGATATTTGGTCAGAGTAATTTCAAATGCTGCAGCCCCGTTGTTGGTGCTCACATGTGAAGGAGCAGGAAACACAATCACAATGCTCAAAGAGTCAAAGCCCATACATATGCCATGCTCATTCGATGTCCTATATATTGTTAGTTCAACATGTCAGTTTCTTTAGGTCCCTGATTTCTTTTCTTTGTTTTCCAAATTTAGATTTGCTGATGTTTAGTTAAACTTCAAAGATTCTTGTGCATTTGCTTTGAGACATTATCATTAGGTACCACGTGTCAAATCCATGTAATATTTTATTGATTAATTATATACTGTGTACATATAATTCAGAATGATGGCTTTTGTCCTTGCCACAATAGAAAATTCCATGATTCTAAATTCTCTACGTAGGAGGAGGTATACATTTGCATTGGATACCCCTGTCGGTTCCAATTAACAAAGAGAAATAAATTGGTATTAATTGAGGCCTGCTACGAAATTATAGTACTATTTATACCATCAACTATCAACTCTGCTCTGTTACCTTTTATGTATACAATATTACTAAATTTATTTTATTTGCAAGATGCGATGAGTTATCATATTCATTGAGTCGTTTATGTCATTTGATAGTCCCTTGAAAATTGGCTGCTGTTTCCTCATATTGATTGGAGTCATTATAAACATATAAAAATCAACTTCTGAAATTAGATTATCCAAATAAACAATTTGATTGGTCAAATGCAGTTAGACAAGGGAAAGGAATATTTAACAAAAAAATACAAGGGAAAGAAATTAAACTTCAAAGTTTCAACCACACACACCCTGATTAATAGTATCACGCAGAGTATATAATTTTGGAATGTACAAGTGATCAGTACTAAAAATATTGTTAAAATTAAATTTACTAAAAAATGGTGTGGATAGCGGGGGGAAAAGAGTGCAAAAAGTAAGTCCCCAGGAAAATAATAGGAGTATACATTGGTTTCAAATTTTTGTTATTTTGAAGCTGAGTCTGATAGATGAGCCCATAACATACCCAGAATTTGAATAGATTAGAACATGGAAGGTGCACATGCATACGTACATAGATGTGTTCCGGTTCCACATGGGCAAAATGGACCTTTTCAAAACTCATTTATGCGGTAGTAGAAAGTAGTTGGGCAGTTGGCGAATGACAATGCAATACTGGTGTCGTTTTGGTGTGACTGAGTCAGTCTGAATAGGAAGAGGAAGCCATGGGCAACACATCCTCCATGCTCACCCAATACGACATCGAAGAGGTTCAGCAACATTGCAAAAACGCTTGTAAGCAACCAAATTTCATTTCAATTTTACTATTTTTCTTCCTTCATTCGTCGCTCCTTGATTTCTGCGCGTGCGTGTGTAGTTACGCAACAGGAGATCGTTTCTCTGTACCAACGCTTCTGTCAGCTGGATCGCAACAACTGCGGTTTCATCCCTTCCGATGAATTCCTCTCCATTCCCGAATTCGCCGTCAACCCTCTCTCTCATGTCTCTCTCTCTCTCTCGCTCTAAATTCTTTCACGATTCAACTCCATTCAATTGAGGTGTTAATGTTATTGATATTGCAGAGTTTGTTGAGGATGTTGGATGGGTTGAATTTCAAGGAATTTGTGGCCTTCTTGTCCGCCTTCAGTCCCCGTGCCACTCTCCACCACAAAATTGAATGTAAGCTAGTAATTTTAATATCAACATCAAAATTATCAAATGTTTTTTTCTCTACATATCAATATCAAAATCATTTCACTCTGCTTCTTTTTTGTAGTCATTTTCAAGGTCTATGACACTGATTGCAATGGAAAAGTTACCTTCCATGACATGTTGAGGGCTTTAAGGGATTTGAGTGGACCCTTCATGTCTGAGCAACAGAGAGAGGTCACATTATATAATTACTACTTTCTTTTGCTCCTGTTATTTAATTTTGCTTTTCTTCTCTCCATATATTACAATTTAATGCTTGTTTGCTTTGACAAAAAGTTGGTTTTACAAATAATTACAAAGTTGTTCTTATTTTGTTCTTAATTTCATTTCTATGCACTATGAGTCTATGAGTATATAAAGTCTTACACTACCAACTAATCAGAAGTCATCATTGATTTGACTTTTAATGTAGTTTGTGATTCAATGACAAGTATATATACTATTTATTCTTTTATTTTCTGGTCTTACAGATTGTATAGAAAATGAAAGCTTTAACATGATGTTTTTGTAATTATTTGTACTAATGTGGTGTGCAAACATTTCTCAAATCTAAGAGGCTCTTAGCCTTTCACTGTTACCTTCCCAGTCATATACCAAACACAATGCTTGTGTTCACTTATTCTGCCCCACGTCATATCAGGGGAAACACTTGACCTGCTACTGCTCACCTTTGTTCTTGAAACCAAGTTTTGGAATTGGATGTTTCAATAGCAGTGCCAATAACAAGATGTTGATAAGAGTATGGGCCACGCAAGCTGGAAAACTAAGCAAAAGACAATATGTAACCCCAAGAGTTGAGATAAAACTTTTTTTTGAAAGCTTGATAAACTTTACAAGGCTCTCAACTTCTATCTCTAATTGCACATTTCATCCTTTTAAAATGTAAGGAAGAGAGTGTTTCCTAGCTTCCAAGTTTTTTTGTTGTATATATTACCAGGAACAAAGACATCTTTATAATTTCTTTTATGAAAAATATAAAAGCATAGAAATGCATCCATGTATGTTTTGTAGTTGAAAATATGTAAATGATGATGTTGATGAGAAGTGAAAACGACCATTTTATTGGAGGATCTCAGTTTTGTTAATTTGTTATTTCACATTTCAGTTGCCAAAGATAATGAAGGATGATGTGATCTGCTTATAACAGCATCTGATTTATTCTGTTTCCTTTGTACATACAGGAAGTTCTGACACAGGTCCTTGAGGAAGCTGGCTATGCAAAGGATTCTTCATTAGTCTTGTCTGACTTCATGAAGGTACTGAAATTAGCATGACTTGCTTCACTAGAAATCTTTAGTTTAGTTTATATAATCATTTTAATAGGCAATTAACAACTAAGGGATAGTGCATTGAGTCTTCTATTATTTTTGTTGCTTCTCCTTCATATCTATTACTCCCTCTATCTCTAATTATAAGACCATTTTCAAAAATTTGTTTGTCATTTTTTCCAAGATACTTTTCTAATTTCTAGATGCATTAATATTTTTTCCCTACATACCCTTATTTAATCATTCCCTCTCCAAACATTTAATGAAAATCAATTAAGTGGATAGAGAAATAAAAAAAAAAAAATTTGGAATGATAGTACAAATAATTGACAGATTTAATGTGATTAACTAAATTAACTATTTTTCTTAAGGGGCGATAATTAGTTGAAAGTATCGTTTAATTAGGAATGGATGGAGTATGATCTTACCATTTACTTCAAAGATATGGAAAGCCTTTACCAGAATATGATTTTAATGCTAGTTAGGACTTGAACAGACATTTGAGGAAGGAAATTAAGTAACAATGATGATGTATTGATAATGTCAAATTTATACTGTTAATTAGTAGGCGAGTTGTCTATCTGACTGCATATATATATTAGCTTGCAGTGGCAAGGTCTCTTATCTTCACCTGCCAATGTGTTAAACCAACAGTAATATCTTCATTTGGACCATGGGTCATAATTAGCACAAAACTCATGCTTTAAACCTAAACCTGTGCTCGAGAGATAACTGTCCATATACTGATAAGGGATGTATGAATTCTCGAGAAGTGTCTTGGTAAACGGATATTGCATTTTCACACTCATGACTGTCTGAGGGTCATACAACAGAACTCTAGCTCATGATTGTTTGAGGGTCATAAATTTTCATACCCATGCTGGTTTTACACCATGCATACTGAACACTGCTGTTAGCTTGATATTTGTTAGTTTGCCATCTTTCATATGAACAATGCTTGACCATCCCCTTTTGCTGATAGATTCTTGGCAATTCGGGTTTGAAGATGGAAGTAGAGGTTCCGGTGGATTAGAGTGAGGATAATACAATTCCCTTTTTGAGTTGTTCTTTTTTCTTTTCTTGAGGAGAACTCTCCCTTTCAGTTTGATGACGGAGATTCTTGGTTCTGGTATTGAGTTCTTCCTCTTAATGGGTAAAAGATTATTTGTTCAGTGATTAATTAGTGCAAAACAAAGTTATGGATTATATAATGTTTAACCGATGCTTTCAAAACTGAGTTTCTCTGAAGTTTTTTTAGGGTTGATAATTTTTATTTGTTATGAACTAGATTTGGGAGATTTTATTTCTTGTGACCGACTTAGGTTTTTGAAGTAAGTGGACTTCCTCATAATATACCCATAGCACTTGTCAGGTAAAATTTGCAATGCAAGTTTTTACGATAAGCAATGACATAGTTACTGCATAATTCACTCACTCAGAGAATTCGATAAAATAAGAACGACATTATTAGAGCTACATAATTTTCAATAGCATCACAATGTTAACAGGTCAGTTATGTTTATTCGTCTAATGAATTCCAAACATTAATTAAGTATTAACAAGTAGTTATAATATTGGATAAATTAAATAAAAAGGTGCATGTATTAAATTTTTAACTTTTGATTTAAGAATATGTAACTCCTGTTTTCTATTATAATTAAGAAAGAAAAACCTTCCAAGCATGTTCCTGACTAGTTTTTTTAATCAATACATTATCTATCTATTATCATTATTTAATCGCAGAAGCTTCCGTCATCAGTTTAGTCGTTTAGGTTTGTCGGGGTCTGCTAGACTCTCTTTTTGTGATCCAAAAAGTAAATAAAACTTCTCTCAATCTAATGGACTGATAAACTAGAATTTGTGAAATATAATGGGCCAAAAAAATTGGTAAATTATATGTCCTCACGAGAAAAAAAACTTGTAAATATCCATTGATATTAATCATACAAAGTTAATGATTTCCAAAGTTTTGCCAATTCTTATCGAAATAGACACGTACTTGTTATATACTAACATTGCACATTGTTACGTAACTAATAATATCATTTAATTAATCATGTTATACTAATAAAAATATAATTATTTTGATGTCGTGGGTTACAACTAGTTTCCTTCCAATATTGGACCAACGGCAAATGAAAATATCCGTAACATGGTGTTTAAGATGTGAAATAATAATTCTGTAAAAAAAAAAAAAAGATGTGAAATAATTTGTTAAGTGAAATAATTTAATTAGAAGTTCAGTATGAAGCTGCCTATATATAAGTTCATCAAAAAAAAAAAAAAAGCTGCCTATATATATTTTGATTGACGGAACAAATTGATTATTGACGCCTTATGAAGTTAAGAAGAAAAAAAATTACTCCAAACCGTTACCAAGAATGTGATCTTTATCTTAATCTACATATAAGTATAAATAGATATAGATATTTATTTAGGATAAAGATGACACACACAAAAAATGAAGAACTTTATCCAAGTATTTTTTTTCATTTATATTCCATATGATTTTGTTTGACGCACGAGAAGGCCAGCATCATGCGTGTGTTGGAGTTGACTTGGTATATATTTGATGATGGTGTACACTAATATAGAATTTTATCATCATCATCATCATCATCAGGTGGGTCGTAGCTATGCCTCATAGTAGCCGTTGGAAAGTATGAAGAAACGACTTTTTGAAACAAATATAAAATACTAAACGAAAAGAAGGGGCTACCTTATCTATCTATGACGGGCAATTGCGATAAAAGAAAGGAAAAGGGGCCTACATGTAACAACCAATCAGCCCCTGAACCAGACACAATTCAATTCAATGCAATGCAACACAATAATGCCAAGACACAAACGTTAACCAACCATGATTTTGTCCATAACTGTACAACATAACGAAACTCACTCTCTGTTTTTTTTCATCGTAATTCGGGCTCGTCCTGTTACTGCCTCCTCTTCCTGCGCAAAACTGAAACCCCAACACCCAAAGGTTTGAGATTCATTTCTTTTCCTTGCTTGTGTTGTGAAACCATTAACTTTTCTTTTCCAATATGGATACAGAGAAACACAGGATTCTGCTTTGGAAAGAATAAACAATAAAATTGCTAGGTAGATTCGGTATTCAATATATTTTACCTTGTTAGAAATGCGTGCCTGTGTTTTTTGCGGTTTTCCAATATGCTTTTCTTACGATTTTTTCTATATTTCCTTGAAGCTTTGTGTTTTTTTACCAAAGAAAAGGTTTATTGTTGAGATTTTCTTTCTACTTTGCTTCAATTTATTTGCGATCACCAGATATATAACCTTGTTCTGCTTTCTGATAAAACGTTGTGAATGAATGTAAATATCAAAGAATTGTTTCTTAGCCACTAATAACTCGTGGAATAGACTCTCAAAGCTTGATATTTTTTTTTCCTTCCCCCAAACATCTATGTTCATTTTCGTAGGTCATATGTATATTATCTATTTGCCATGCTAACATACCTTAGAGCCATCATGTTCATTTAATGATGAAATTGATCACTTGGAAAAAGAAAAAAAATATATATCCAACCGTTGTTTCTCTGATACTATGGTGATCATAAAATTGCAATTGTTATGTTGTGTTCAGGAATAACTGATTTGTTCCACATTTAGAAAGCGGCATGGCTGAAAGTGATATAACAGCCATGAAGGAGACACTCCACGCGCAACAGCAACTTCTGCAGAAGCTGTATGCAGAGTTGGATGAGGAAAGAGAAGCCTCAGCAACCGCAGCCAGTGAAGCCATGGACATGATAGTGCGGTTGCAAGGGGAGAAGGCCGCCGTGAAGATGGAAGCAAGTCACTACAGGAGAATGGCAGAGGAGAAGATAGGTCATGCTGAGGCCAGCCTTGAAGTTTTTGAAGAGCTTATGTATCAGAAGGAGATGGAAATTACTTGTCTTGAGTATCAAGTCCTGGCTTATAAGAACAAACTTCTCGCGTTGGGGTCTGATTTCAGTGCTAGTGATTTTGAATTCGATGAGGACCTGTTGTTGAGTAGACATGATCAACAACATAATGGACAAAATGGTCATGCTAGTAGTGCGGTAAGAAGGCTAAGTTCACTGCCCCCAATTCCGTTAAAAAACAACTTGAGATCTGCTAGGAAGAGAGATAGATCACCTAGTCCTGTTCCAATTTCAGTTTCAGATATAGTTCCTAACATTTTGGAGATTGATACTGATCAAGAAGTTTCTTCTCCAAGCTTCGATTTGCCAAGAAAATCGGTAGACTTTGGACATGGAACTCTTGATGCATACTGGGACCAGATTCAAAAGTTAGATGAAAAAGTGAAAGTGATTTCAGATTGTAAAGAATCAGGAGTAGAAAAACGTGCCACATTGAGGAGTAGAAGAGGGAGATCATGTTCAGTGTTTTCACAAGCAAGCACTAAGATAATCTGTGACCTAAAAGATAGAGTAGCAGCCCCTACTACTCCTAGTTCAGATAAAGTAAATCACAGTGAAGGTACATCAGATGGAGAAGCAGTTGCTATTCCCTCATGCTCCGGTAATAATGTCCATGATGTGTTTGAAGTCCCACAAACAAGTGAAAAGCATAAAGCAAGTGGACATGGGAAGAGAAGACTTGAGAGATGGAGTTCAGAAGCAGATAACAGATTGACAAAACCGGATTCGATGTCTGAGGAAGCCGCCGAATTGCATGTTAAACATGACATGGACAAGCTAAAGACCATGCTTGGAGGGAATGGTGAGATCAAAATACCTAGCACCAAAGATATGAAGACCATTGTTTGGCAGAGAAAAGAAGGGATGGAAGGGGATTGCAATGCTCATGCCGAGTTTCAAAAGTTGCATCAGAGAATTGATCAGCTTGAGAGGGAGACAATCAGTGCAAGGAAGGAGATTATGCATGAAGTGAATGGGAAAGAGCATTTGAGGTTGTTGAAGGACATATGCAGTCAACTAAAATTAATGGAGTTAGAGATGAGAAGTTGGAAAACCCAAAAAGCACAACCTAAGGGTAATAAGAGGGATAATCGTTTGGATCCTCTTCAAGAGGTAATGTATACTATAGTGCTTTTTTGCCTTCTTTTGAGAAGAATTTTCTGTTGCATGCAAATATCTCCTTTATTTGATTCTCCCTTACCAAGGCTAGTAGTTTTTTGTTTGATAATATTACATTTGATGATGGAGTTATTTGTATTCTTCTTCACCTCTAAAATAATTGATTTCCAAATTTCCATTAACAGGCAATGGTGTACTTCTGGTTTTGATCTAGTGAATTCAGAATGACAATCTCAGATAGCAATTAACTCGGTGCATCATTAGATATCCACAAAGAGGATTATATGTGGTATTAGTATAGGCAGGTAGAATAGATCTAAACCGAATTTTAGTTACTGAGAAATGTATATACCTTTTTCATAATTCCATATTTTACAATGGGCACAAGTATGAGTGTGACTTGAAATTCTTGTGTGGTTAAGTATGGTATCTTGTGTTTTCCCCCCAAAGAATATACATGACTTAGTGGATTAAAAATTTCTAGCAAAATTTATTGTGTGTTGTGTTTCTTTTGGAGCTTATAATCGAAGTGAGCGAAAATATATATATTAGTGTCCTGACTCCTGAGCTAGTTAGTCCTTGCTTTTAATTTTAAAATGGAACCTTAATGCTTATTATCTTAACTTGATAAAGAGGATTATGATACCAATAAGAGAAAATTCATGAGATCTCTCACTATAGATTTGCTGCTCTTGTAATTCTTTGCATGAGAATAGCCATAACGCTGACTTATGTAGGCGAGTAGGTGTGGGCTTGGCCCAATATGTTGGTGAGGTCTTGATGCACTAGGTAGGTGGGTAGTTAGGCTTGGGACAAACTATTTCCATCTGGTTAGCTTTGTGGTTAATTGGTATTTATATCAATATTGATATTAGTACCGCTTAACCGGGTTGCTATTGTGGGATAATTTTTATTAAGATTATGTATTTGTAAGGTACCACTGGTACCAGTTTTATTAATGATTTTTTTTTGCTGATTTTAAAAAAAAAAATCTTCAAGACTAGATATGCATGTATAAGGATGACAAAATGGGTTAAATTTGAGTAAATAACCATTTTCGTCCTTGAATGTGTAGAGTGTTGACAAATTTGTTCTCGAAATATGAAAATTCAATTTTTAGTTCCTGAAAGTGAAAAAAGTGTGACAAATTTATCCTTCCGTTAACTTTCGTCCATTACCGTTAATTAAAAAAGTCTATGTGAAACATTCAGGAACGAATTTGTCTTCTATCCAAAATATAATTTAATCTTTATATTCTTACTTTTTTAATCATTACAAACATAAAATTATAATAAATAATTAAAAATTAGAAAAGCAAACATAAGTTAAAATAAACATAATAATAAACATAATATTGATTAATAAGCATAATTTGTTTATTGTTCTGAAATTTCTATTGTAACAACATTAGGTAGTAACAAAATCAAGTTAGATCTCATTTTTTTGGTAAAAATTAACTTAATGGTTGTGCATTTTAATTTGTTTGAGTCTCATATTTTGGGTATGCTATTGTCACAATAGAAATTTCAAAGCAAAAATATGAAATAATATCTTACCTAAAATATAAGACTCAAACAAGTTAAAATGCACAGTCATTAAATTAATCATTACAAAAAAATGAGACCCAACTTGATTTTGTTATTATCTAATGTTGCTACGTTAGAAATTTCAGAGTAACAAACAAATTATGCTTATTAATAAATATTATACTTATTATTATGTTTGTTTTAACTTATGTTTGATTTCCTAATTTTTAAGTGTTTATTATAATTTTATGCTTGCAATGATTAAAAAAGGGAGAATATGAAGATTAAATTATATTTTGGGTAGAAAGCTAACAAATTTATCCCTAAATGTGTAAAGTGCTAACAAATTTGTCTCTGAATGTGCTACATAGACTCTTTCAATTAACGATAACAGATGGAAGTTAATAGAGGAATAGATTTGTCACACTTTTTTCATTTTCAGGGACAAAAATTGGAATTTTCATTTTTCGATGATGAATTTGTCTGCGCTCTACAATTCAGGGACATAAATGACTATTTATCCGTTAAATTTAGTTGATAGGTCATCCCATTTAACCTTCTATGGGTTTGATTAAGTTACATATATGATCAACTTTATTGTTGTGACATTGTAGTAATAAAATGATCGTGACATTATATTATGTTTAAATAATTTTATTTATATTTATTTAGTGAATTAAATTATGAGTCACCTTAGGGGGGTGGGGGTAGGTTAAGTTGGATGATGTGTTAGATTGTTACTTTAGGGGGGTGGGGGGGGAACATTGCAAATGATGACAACGATAACGAAGACTGATCATTGCTCATTGACAATTGATCCTAAGATGACGACAATCGTGTTGGTGGATTCAACATCAAAGAGATTGTGGTTTGGATCTAAGGTGCAATGGTGGTGAAAGATGGTATTTTCCGATGCTAGGTGAAGGAAAAAAGAGAATGGGTGTTAGGGTTAGTTGAGAGACAGTAAGGGATATTTACATCTATTTGGGTCTTAATTTTTAATTATGCAGGTGCACCAAGTAAAAAATGGGGTGCATTTAGTAATTATCGGGTGTTGCCTTGCCACTTATGTTTTCACAAGGACCTCAACGTGTCCAATCCATTTATATTTGGCCTTGTTATTATAACTCCTTAATTTACTCCTTTTCACATCCAACTTTTTGCTCTTCCATTATTATGAAAATACTCCCGATGGAAACCTGTTTTTGTTGATTAGTGTACTATACACGACAAAAATATAACGAAAATGGATTTCTTGCAGCCACATGTTGGTGTCCTACAGCCTCGTAAGTAGATGACACATGCGAAGACCTCGAGAGGGCCCTTCACATGGATCGCAACGTCTAAGGCTCTAACAATCCTTCAACCTAGTAGCTATGACTCGTAGAAGAAAAAAGACAATCATCGAGAGAAGGAAAAGGCAAAAAAAAAAAAAAAACTTAATAATGGTGACAGCTAAAAAAATCACCATTATGATAAAAACACTTATTTTAAATGAATGTGTTCAGTGGTGGTCAAGAAATCACAAAGTGTTAAATGAGTGTAAAATGTGTCAGAATAATTTATTAGAGACAAAATTTGGCAAATAGTAAAAGGTAGGGATAAAAATTATAATTAAATCTTTTAAATAAATGTATAACTTGTACACAAAACATTTATTTCAATTTGGTCTAAAATGAAAATCAAATCATGCTAATTTGGTTATTGAAAGTTATAATTATAACTTGATCTAATTTCAAGACAATCTGAAATATTCTAAAGTGAAAGAAAATGAAACTTAATTTTGATGAAATGTAAAGAAAACAATCAAATTGCAAACATGAACTTCAAAATAAATGTGTAAATAGAAAAGAAAGTATTCAAATTGAAAACTATGAAAATGTAGAGTGGAATTTAAAGCAACTTGAAATTTAAATTAACATGAAACTTTAATATTGCATAAATTTAAAGTGCTTGTAGTGTAAATTGCAACAAATTGAGTATATACTTGAAAAGCAAGTAAATGTTCTAAAAAGATAACTTTGCCAGAATGTTAAAACTGCTTGAAATTTAAGTAGGAATGAGTAGAAGAAGAGGCAATTGAAAGTAATTAACTAATGTAATTCACAAAAGTAAATAAAGTTGCAGGGAATTGAAATTAATTGATTTGAAACTTAAAGGAAGAAAAGGGGTGGAAGACGTGCAAATAAGAATAAAGAACTTGAAATGCAAAAACAGGAAAGTAAATCAATAGAAGAAGTAAACTAACAGAAGTTAATTTAATCACTTGAATTTCAGTTTGGTTAGAAATATACACATGATATGACTCTTTGTATGTAGTTATTGATGTGTGAAGCATATTTTGATGGTACAGATGTGTTTGTATAATGTATTTTCAACGACGGAAAGTGATTTATATGATTCATAAATTTCTTTCTCTATTTGTCAATTTGTCAAGAAATCTGGCTTGAATTCTCACATCCTTATTTAGAATTGTTCTTCTTAAAAAAGTTAATTGATATACTAGTGTCAACTTAAAAATTTTAAGTGTTGAAAAACATCACTTTAATAAAATTGACAAAGTTTTGATTCTTTGACAGGTCGAGATAATTAATAGATTTGCATAAATTAATCATGTGCATAGATACCTAACTCAGTCTCTATTGATCGATCGATATATAAGATTTTTCCCGTGGTATAAAGAACAGGAGCAGCTAGGGCCTAGGAACTGGTGCATGCACCTACGCCTGTTTTTTATTTATTTATTTATTTAATCCAACTTGAGACTGAAAGGACTCTGCAACATTTTATAAACTACAGTTTAAAAGTACACAATGAAGATTTAAAATGAATCAACCTATGAACGCGAAGATTTAAAATGGTAGGGTATTGTGAAAATAATTAAAGCTTCATGAATTGAATAAGGGTAAATCCAAATGACAAATTTCTTTTTTGTAGGTCACCAATGACTACTATTTCAAACCACTGAAATGGCCACAGAAGATGCGTGATACACATGGATTTGGCTGCAATGGTAAGGATTAAATAAGGTAGTTAAACAATCTATAAAAAATTGTTATAGTGGTTTCTCTAAAGCTAATATGACTTTTTTTATATATATAGAAAGTAAGTTAATATGACTTTACTTGGAGGATTATTGGTATTTTACCCGATAGAATTGTGTACAAACATCTCAAGCATATCTATCTCCGACTACAAATGCAATACGGATCAGGTCTGCTGACTGCTACCGTCTATCTTACCAACCTTGGACATTAATAAGCAATATTCTTCTTTGAAACTGACACAAGTGTATGAGATTAATTAATTTTCAAGATATGTATTAGTAACACATATTGTTAGTTAAAATTTACTGAAAATTATTATAAAATTGTACCGGTGCGGTTTTCACCTTCATTAACCACTCTATTTATAAATTTTTTCTTTTAAAATTAACTAATAAAAGACACTTTCATGGACAAACCTGAAAGGCTGAAAAAAGAAGTGAGAATTAGAAACCCTAAGTATAGGAGTTAGTTTTGCTTCTGTTAATGATGGAATAGGTTATTGTTGAAGAATACGTACGCCTCTGATCTAATACTACAATCCTTCTCCAAGTACATCCTTAGTACAGCTTTCTACTTTTCATTTTAATTATTGGTTTCTGAGAGAGTATGAAAGAAGAAATTTATTAAATGTCGGATGAAATGATGTTAGAGTTCGTTGGATTAGCAATTTATTCTTCTAAAAAGGAATTGAGTTGGGTATCATTTTGGGCATGGTTCAAATTAAGTTATTCTTTTTTCTGTAGCTTTTGCTCCATTTTAAGGTTTTATAGCGATGTATGCTTATATATATATATATAGAGAGAGAGAGAGAGAGAGAAAGAACCCTAAACACATCATCGACTACTCATAAAAGATTGCCATGGGCATGACGTAATTGAACGTTGGAAAAATAGCACAACCTTTTTAAAGACCCCACGTTCTGGCTATACAAGTGGAGGAGTGACCGGCCAAACAACATTGGAAACTTTTTGTATGTATCCTAGTTTTTAAAGAATTAACTAGATAGTTGAGGGCCATCAAGTATTTATGTTTCCAGCTTATCTCTACATAATATGTTTGAGATAAAGATATCTTTATCTCAAACATAAATAAATCTCAACTGTTTTCATTTTATTTAATAAAATTATCTTAAAAATATTATTCATTTAGTAAGAGATCTGAACTTATAATATTCAATTCTAATAAATGATGGTTTTTAAAAAAATAGTATAACTTAATTAAATTGACCAAATTTAATAAAGTTAACTAATTTTATTAATGAATATGAAATTAGTTTTTTTTTGTTATAAATGAGATCCGACGAAGTATTATTTAAGTTACTCAATTTTCTTAAAAAAGAATACTTAATTAAATGTCATGTGATGATTAATTAAGGATCTGTGGTTTAGTACCCTTATAATCTCTCTTGATTTCCGTCCAATACAAATCTTGAGAATTCACCGACCCTAGTTTTCCCCATATAATCTCTAGGGTAATTTAAATTATTAATTATTTATATTATAAAATAAGTTTTTTTAGACCATTTTTTTTATTGAAAACAATCATACTTAAGTTGAATAGGAAATTATGTTTAACTAAACTATAAATAATTAGTTGTTTGAAATAGGTTGAATGTGGTCTTGGAAAGTCAAAACCTTAATTAATAATATGAAGATGTTGGATAATTTGATTGTTATAATATTTAAGACTTAATTAAGACCATTTCGTTGATTTCGATTTTGCAGTCTATCTTTATAATGGATAGGCCAGGGTTTACGTAGTAATGCAATATATGGGTTGGATAATGTTATGTTGTTGATTAACAACGTGGGAATCTTGTACCCTTAAGTGAGGTTCTTGCATGTAGATTCAAAGCTCTTGAGGAATCAAATTAAGGTGAATATCGGTGGAACTGTTGCAACTTATAAATTTTGTACCCTTAATATTGCTTTGAACTCGAGGTTAGCAATATATAGAATGAAAAAGTTGTCAGGTATAACTATACTTTTTTTTTCTTGCATTGAGTCTAGTTTCACAATAATTATTAGACCCTTTCTGAGCGAGCATTGAAGAAAGACTATACGCACAGCTGTAGACGTGCGTACAGTGTGAGAAATTGTTGTGCCAATTGGCCTCAAGTCTTTCTTTTCTTGAGACACGGTGGCATTTGAGTGAATAGTTTAAGATATGTTAATTAAGAATTTACCATATCCTTATCGTGATATGATCTCATATTAATGAATAACATGATGATGCATGTTATAAAATAGGTCAAGTTGCGTATTTGTTTAAAATTGTTTTCCAGGAATATTCTCTCGCTTCATGTTAATTAATTATTTAAGGTTGATGCAGAGACGACAAAGTGACGGAATTCAATACGTAATCTTGCTTCGGATCTCTGTCAAGGACAACTTGACCTACCGACGCAAACAATCATGGCAAAGTGGTTTTCTAGTGCTAAAGTGATCTGTGCAATCTGAATAGGATTCCTGGATGTGGCTTCTTTTCTTTTCTTTTCATCAATGTCTTCTCCATAACTAGTTTAAGTACATAAAAAGGTAGTCAGAAACTGAAATATCTATAATCAATTATCAACTTGATCGTTTAAAATAAAAAAAATGATTGACAAATTCAATAGGAACATATATATATTGACCCGGATGTTTCACTCGATCAACATTACAACACAAACATTTCAACGCAACTCCACCGAATTTAAATATAAAAAATTGACTATGATACTTGAGATGCTAATTAAACTATAAAAAAAATTTGACATTAGAATGTGTATCAAATTTAAGAGTTTAAACAGTTACAAGGAATGAAAATATTGAACTATTGATGAGGGGGCAAGTTTGACTTAGTGATGTAGTCCTTCAACCTCTCCATCTCTTGGGCTATATCGTGCATGGTTGGTCTTGTTGAAGGATTGTACTGTGTGCATACTAGCCCTACCTCGATGAGTTCAAGTATAACATCTTTCCAAATTTTAACACGATGGTTTGGCACGCCACAAGGAGAGAACCTACGCAGTGCTTGTTCAACAAAGTTTTCAAGTTGGTGTTGGTGTGTGTATTGTTTTTTAATCCAGTCACACAAGCTTGAGCCTTCATGGCTGAGTACATCTATGGGGCGTCTACCCGAGACCATCTCCAACACAAGTACTCCAAAACTGTAAACATCACCCTCACTTGAAACATGTTTTCCCATTCCGTATTCTGTGTCCAAGAAAATGGAATAGAGAGAATAGTGAGTTCTACAGCACATGCAAAACTGTTTGATAAATAGCAATTATAACACAAAAAATAACAAAGTTCAATGGAAAATATTTTCTGTATTTCTTTCTTATTTTTACTTTTAATAATAAAATATCACTTTATTTTTATTATCAAATATTTGCATATGAAATGGAGAAAATAACTTCCTTTTTTTATTATTGTTTTCACTCTTTCTTATATAAATCTTTAAAAATATATAGAAGACAAACCGAAAATAATGTAACATTTTTGTAATTAAAAGTAAAAACTTAATAAAAATAGAAAGTATTTTTTTGGACCGAACAGCCCTTGAATTTTTTCTTATCATCCTTTTTCAGACCAATTATTCAGCTTGGAGTTTACCAGTTAAAATTTATTATAGAAAGTAGTCCATAGGCCAAAATTTCCGAAAAAATATCATTATATAATTGTCATGACCATAGTTTAGAAAAAATGTTGGATCAAAGTTCATAAAGTACATACCAGGAGCTATGTAACCAACTGAGCCACATAACAAACCATGTGTTGAACTGAAAGATACTGAGTCACTGGTGGATGTATTCTCATCACTTAGTACAAGCCTTGAGATTCCAAAATCAGTAACCAAAGCTGTCATATCTTCATCAAGGAGTATATTGCTTGGCTTAAGATCACAATGCACTATTTTCACCGGAGAGTGATGGTGCAGATAGGACATTCCCTCAGCTACATCACTGCAGATTCTTACCAACTGAACCACATCCAATCTTTGGCTTGGATATAGGTGTTTCTCAAGGCTACCATTTGGCATCAAGGGAAAAACAAGGGCATTAAATTCTGGCCTACAACAAATTGTGATGATCCTTATTAAATTTCTGTGCCTTATCTTTTTCAGGATCTGATATTCCCTTCTAAAGCTCCTTGAAATCTCACCATGTGTTGTATCCAACACCTTCACAGCTACTCTTGTATTATCTTGAAGAATTCCTTCGTAGACCTGTCCAAACCGGCCTGAACCAATTAAGCTTGAAGCACTGAAGCCTCCTGTGGCTTCTCTAAGTTGTTTATATGAAATTCTTGGGTACTTGTGGTCTTTTGTTCCCTCTTCTACATCCTCCAAATCACCTCTTCTAACAACAGCAATTCGATTTCTCACTTTTGACTTGATCGTTACCATGAAGTACCTAAAAAGCATGCATAGGAGAGGGGTGCCAAATAGTAACACAGGAATCAACAAGAACACCAAATGATAACCACGTTTCTTGTGACAATGTTGCATGCCTTTAAACCGGCCACAGAGACCAACATTTCCAAGGAAAGAGTCAATGGTAAGATTTGAAAAAGCTCCCTTGTTTGAGACTTTCCCTGAGAATTTGTTGAAAGAGAAATTAAGTTCCTTGAGAGAGGAAGACAACTGCATGGACTCTGGTATTTTCCCAGTCAATTGATTTGAAGACACATCAAGTGATCTAATATTGAGCAATTTGCCTAATGAAGAAGGGAGAGGACCTTCAAAGGAATTACCAGCGAGGTTGAGGTACTCCAGTGCTGTGCAGCTTTCCAGTTGTGGAGGGATGCTGCCAGAGAGGTTATTCATGGATACATCAATAGCTAGCACCATGTCCATTTTGCTGAGTTCTAATGGCAAAGAACCATGTAAGTTATTGTTTGACAAATTCAAGTATAGTTTCAAGCTACTCAAGTCTGCAACTTCTTCAGGAATCAACCCAGTTATCTTGTTGTGAGATAAGTCTAAAATCTCCAAATTGACACATTTTCCCAGACTTGGTGGGATTGTTCCAGAAAGCAGGTTGTCATAAAGTAAAAGCCTTCTTAACTGGGAGAGATTTGCAAAACTATCTGGTATTGAACCAGAAAGCTTGTTTCTTGACAAGTCTAGAAGTCCCAGATGCTTGATATCACCAAGGGTTGAAGGAATCTCACCAGATAGTGAATTATTTGACAAATAAATTCTTTCTAGCCTATTCACGTTGCTGAGGCTGGGAGGGATTGATCCATTTAATAGGTTACTGGACAACTTCAAGAATGTCAGGTTGACAAGGTTGCCAATTTGTGAAGGTATAGAGCCATATATGAGATTTTTTTCTAGGTGAAGTTGTTGGAGGCTGGTGGGAAGATCACCAATGTTAAGAGGCAGCTTCCCACCAAGATTGTTTCCCGCCAATTCGAGTTCTTGAAAGTGAGATAAATTCACCAAGGAGGCAAAGAAAGGTTCAAGGTTGGTATTACAATCATGGCTAGTAAAATTGTTGTATGACAAGTAGAGGAATTGTAGTTGTGGCCAATTACTTACAATCTTAGAAGGAAGCTCTCCACTCAACATATTCAACTCCAAATCAAGCCATTTAAGCCTGGTAGAGTTTGCAAGAGCTAAAGGAACTTGGCCTACAAGCTTGTTAGACCAAAGTAATAGGAACCTGAGGTCTTTAAGGATACACCCTTTGTTGAAGGGGATTTGTCCCCCTAAGGAATTGTTAGATAGGTCTACATAACTCAGTGAAGTCCCATTGCAGAAAAGTGATGGGGGAATCTCTCCCTCAAGATGATTACTTCCCAAGTCAAGGTAGTACAAGTTGTGAAGTGAACCAAACTCGGATGGAATGTGCCCTTGAAGAAAATTCCCAGACAAGCCGAGTTGTCCAAGCTGAACCAAATAGCCTAATTCCTTTGGAATGTGACCCACCAGACAGTTTCCAGAAAGATCAAGAATTTGCAAGGAAGAGATGTTAGCAAGAGCATGGGAAATAGTGCCTCCTAGTGAGCATCCACTGAGATCAAGCTCTATGATCATGTCACTTGCATTGTTGCACCTTACACCTGACCAATCACAAACATGAACACCCGGTGACTTCCAACTCTCTAGAGCGTTGTGAGGGTCAGAAACAATGCCTGACATGAATGAAATAAGTGATTTTTTTCCATTCACTATGCCAGCATTTTCTTTCCCATGAAGTACTCTAGATTGAACAGTGCCCAGAAAGAAAATTAGAAACATTGTTAATCTGAAGATTGTAAACAACAACATCATGGATCAATATATTTTGTCTTGCATCTAAAAGAAGGAAAATAATGAAGAAAACGTTGAAAACTTGAAAGATGTACAGTGCAGGATTAGGCTCAATGTGTCTCAATAAAAGGGAAGCACTTAGGATTTAAAGGAATCATTAGTGATGGAAAAAATCTGAAACTTAAACCATGTGCCTAATTGCCGTTGAAGAAGCAAACGAATGTTTGGTGCGTGCCTACGATGTTTGACTTTGAAATTGACGTATAAAGAATTGACACGCGAGCAACGTTACGGGGTGTTTAGCAATAGTGATGTACATGTCAGCATAACAAGTTTATAAGTGCCTAACATTAATTTTTTATTTATTAATGAAGATCATATCATATGTCAATTTTGTGTTATGCACCGCCATTGCTTCCTAGATTGAGTTCAAGTAGTGCCTGATGTGCTGTTAATTAAAAAGGATAACCTAGGTTAATAGGCACGCCTTGTGGGGACTGTGCTGACAATGTTGATTTCGTTTTGGTGTTTGTCGGCTGCAGTGATATTGATTCATGGTTCGATTTGAGCATTATTTGTTTATTGTTTGTTAAATTTGTTGATGTCAATTGAAGAGTTCCCATGGCAACTATGGCTCCATCCACTCTTGTCAATAGACCACACAAATTTAGTATTTAAGTTTAATAGATTAAGCTTTGGCAGAGAAGTGAAATTAAGAGGAGAGTAAGAGGAAATACGGGGTGGTTGTACGTGAAAAATACTAACTAATTTACCATGCACATGGTTGACAATTAATCCGAAAACTATCAATTGGGTTGCGCAAACCCATTATGCTAGTTCACAAACATTCATCGGATCGTATTTCTAAATTGCAAAGACACACAGTAATCTATTTATTTTTTGAACGCTACACAATAATCTTATTATATATTATTTTGTTTTATTTGTAAGAATCAAAGACAGATATCAAAATATTTATAACATTCAATGGTTTATTTAATTAAGCTAGACCTCTTTTATAATAATTTTTTTTATATATATTTGTTTCTTTTGTGCATTTTTTTTCCAATGTCGGCTTTTATTTTGAAATTGTTTTGCAAATAAAATTAAGGAACTTCTTTACTGATCCGAGTTTGAAGACCAATGAATTCCCGAGACTATTAAAAATTGGAGAGGTATGAACTGTGGGAAAATATTGTTTCGAAATTCAAATAATAGGGTCGATTGTCTCGGAAGATAATCTAAATTTACGTAGATTTTTGTTTCAGGTAACAGGTGAGGTAACAAAGAAATAATAACCTTTAATGTTTCGCGCACTCTCTGTTTTATATTTTAACAATAAAACTTAGGAATTAAAGTTTCTTTCTCATATACATTAAAAGTAAGTTTTGGATTATTTTTTTTCTTCTTTTTAATAAAAAAACATAATTAAAATAGATATTTCATGTAATAATAATATTTTCTAAAATAAAAAAATATTATCTTTTACTCAAAGTGAAACATTTGTTTTAATTGTGTGTTTTTATTAAAAAGAAAAAAAATTAACGAAAAACTAAATAATTTTAATGTATAAAGAAAAAACTTATCCCATGTAACATAAGAAGTTTTAATTCCTAAAACTTATTTCGAAAAAAATGGTATTCAAAAAGAATATTTATATAAGAATTTATATTTTAAAAATCAATTTAAAATAATTAATTTTACTTTTTTTTAAGAGAAATTACTCTAACACATAGTCTGATAGAAGTATTTAATAAAGAAGTAAACAACGAAAAGAGAAATATTGTCGTGGCTATCGTAAAAGGAGCATAAAAAGTAACGGCCGAAATAGCATTGAACCATTGAGATGAGACGGCTCATATTTATTATAATTGATATTAGTAAAATCCTCCAGCTATAACACGTGTTGGTTTTCGTAAATGTTTTGCAAACACTTACATATACATATATAATTAATTAAAAGAGGAACTGTACCAAACTAATATATGCATATTTTAGGAGCATATGTTTTTCAACTTCACCAATGACTATGCCATAATCTGTTTTTTTTTTATAAATAAATTATATAAGATTATTTGGAATGTTAACATTTGCAAATAAATTATAGATTCATAGGCTGAGAGTATATTGCGGGTAGTGCTTTTAATTCAATTTTTTTTTATCGCATTGCTTGATCATTTTTTTTTTATCCTACAATGCTTGAGCAATGTATGAACTAATTAATTAGGTTTCTTTTCATTTGCCTTTGGAAAATGAAAAAATAAATTCACGTCCTTAATTAAGTACTACTTTATTTTAAAAGTATTTTAATTAATGAAACGTTATTTTAATGATGTTTTGGAAAAGTGAATATTATATTGAATATCAATTGAAGAAAATTAAGACATAATTTGATAAATATGTAAGAATGCATCAAGACATATATATATATATTATATGGATGAATCAAATTATATTGGTATAATTTTGATAATTATTATATTATTTTTATAATTTAATATAAAATATAATTTTTATTTATCTAATCATTAAAGTATATTAATATATTACCAAGATTATTTGTATCAAATTTTATTAAAATTAATAACAACGAAAAGATAATAAAATTATTCATATTTTAAGTATATTTTAAATATTTATATTATATTGATTTTAATCTATATGAAAATAAAGTAATAAATGATTTTGGATTAATACAAAATTTTGTATATATAATTTATGTAAAAAAAATTAATTTAACAGTAAATTTTAATAAAATATTATTCAAGTTAAAAAATATATATATATTGGAATGGCCTAATGGCCCAACACACCTAAGAGACAATAATATCATGCAATCACGTAAGTGCAGAAACGAAACAGAGTTGTCTTCCCTATAGTAGGGTTGGCTGTGGCTCTTTGCAGCAACCATGTTTTTGAATTTATGTTACATATGAAACTTGCAATTACATAAAATTCAGAATACGTTTTAATACGAATAGCTGTAATAAGATATATATATATATATATATATATATATATATATATGCTTGCAAAATTTTAATTAAAATTCACTAGCAAGTATCTTACATAAAACTCACTATCAAATTAAAGCAAGCTCATTCTAGGTTTGAATTCCACCATGCTCTAGAGGGGAGGCTCTTACAGCATCCATTTAAAGCAAGTCTGCTTTTATGTTTGAAACGTTTTAGAAAGAAAAAAAGTGCAACGTAGGATAAAAAAGTTACTATACTTAACTTTTGGAAAGGTCTAAAATAATAATTTTAACCACCGATTTCTGTAAGAAAAAAAATACCGATTTCATGTTACTACTTTTTTTTCTTTCTATTTATTAGTTTTAAATAATTGAATTAAACATTTAATAGATGAATTTAATTATTCAATGAAAATAATAAAATAACACATAAAATATTAATTATATAATTTTTTATAGATATTTTGTTATATTCTATGTTTCATTATAAATTTCACTGTTATTTTTTTCAATCACATTTTTTTAAAGAGATTTGAACTAATTCACTTAACCCATGCGCAATAACATGTTAATCTTCATCATGGGTTTTATTAACCTAAGTAATTTTATTTAAATTAAATACAATATTTTTTTATCTCATACATATATTTTTCATTGGAAAGATAACTAGGTTAAATAAAATAAATTTT
>PYAF01002407.1:283143-300707 GCA_007407185.1 Glycine tomentella
AATAAAAGAATGGTGAGAGGAGAAGAGAAAAGAAGAATAAAAGAATTAAAACAGGGAACAACTGGAACATAGAACTACTAAAGGGTTTAACCCTCCATCAGACTTATCGCTTTTCTCCACTCCATCCTAAGACATACCGTCCGCCAATCTAAATCCCACTCCATTAGGTCTTGTTTAACTACCTTTCCCCAGGTAAGTTACCTGCAGAATGTAATAATAAATTAATGACAGTGGCTATAGGACTCCGTTGCATTTAGAACTATTTTGGTATGGCCACCAGATATTTCCTCATAATGTCTAGACCATTATAATGTGTGCTTGTCTGCTTCTCAGAGCACAGCACAAATATTGCGAAGCACTAGTTTTAAGCAACATAGATTTATAGGTGTCATGTATTTCAATTATAGAATTAGCAGTAAAAACCTGTGATAGGTACCAATAATTATACATTTGAATCAAAACATAGTTTCAGAACTTTTTTAGTATCTAAAAGCACAACACTTATGAATCTCACCAATGACCTGCAGATCAAAACATCTCTTCAATTTTTGGCTTTGAGACGAGAGGGTAATGCAGTAAGTGGACATAGTCCTCTTTTTTGCAGCTTTCCTTTCTTTCTGAACTATATTCATTATTAAAACTACTCTTATTCCAGGTAGATGCCAAGAAACAGAGATCTGCATTTCCTCCAAACTTCGTACATTCACTGGATGGTTCACACATGATGATGACTGCTCTTGCCTGTAGGGATGCTGGCTTATGTTTTGCAGGTTTTAAGACCTCCTTTCACTAACAAAATCCTATAGCATATTCAAAATTTCCACTAAAGTCATAAAAATATACAATATTAGTTTAATAGATTTTTTCTGGTTCTAAGGGAGGCTGTGTAGAGCTAGGAATTGAGGCAACGGAACGGGTCAGGAGTTTGTAACAGGAGTCAAAATGAAGTCTGATGCCGTTGCCACTTGAGCTCTTTGCTCATTGGTCACTTTGAGACTTCTAATGCAATAGAGGATTTGTCTATTTTTTAAGACAACAATTTTCTCTTTGGCATCTTTGCTTAACTGTTTCTGGAATTAGAAGATGTAGGGATTCAATTGGAATCACTTTAAAATTGTGAAAGTTTATCACAAGTTTAAGGGAAACTGCAGTTCATTTTGAGGCTTGCCTTTTTTCAGATGTGTTATTTAGTTTCATTGAATTCGTATTTTGAATATTGCAATTTGCAACCTACAAATTTTAGGACCTATTTTGCACAGTTCAGAAGGCAAACTAAACACATCCTTAAACTATTGCTTTGGATCAATTTACATTTGAATGTCTTAACAATATCATGTTGGAGGGTTATGATAGTAATGCTCAAGGCACATCTATGATAACAACCACTCTGCAGTTAAATCTGTATTCTAATTATCTAGTTCCGTTTATATACTTTTCACTCAACTTTCACTCTATATGCTCAATTTTGAGAAAATTTGGTGGCAGTGAAAGTCTATTAAAGAAAAATTGTTTTTATGTTCTGGTGCTTAAATTTTGTGAAATGCATGTGTATGCAGGGGTTCATGACTCGTTTTGGACGCATGCATGTGACGTGGAGAAAATGAGTCAGATTCTTAGAGAAAAATTTGTGGAGCTTTATAGCATGCCAATACTTGAAAATGTAATCTTTTTTCTGTATCATGAGAAACTTTGGCTTATTTTATAGGAATATACGGAGAGAAGTTATTTCTTGTTTTCTCATTATCTAATATTAAACATCACGTCCATAATGCTAATCTTTTGCCTTTTAGACCAATGGAGGGAGAAAAACAAACTCATTATTTGATCATTTTGATATGTTAACAGTTGCTGGAAGGATTTGAGACATCATACCCAGGATTAGCTTTCCCTCCACTGCCAGAGAGAAGTGGTGATTTTGACTTGCAGAAGGTTCTTGAGTCTCCATACTTCTTTAACTGAACATTGCAGAAGGTTCTTGAGTCTCCATGCTTAAAATGGAAGCATTGTTACCTTCACTTCCGATGCAAAATCATTAAGAAACTTCTGAGACAATACTTTGTCTTGTTGCGGAAGTTGTGATTCATCGAAAGACCCCAGGTTACTTTTAGGGAAAGGCCTGGAAGGAAGTCTCCTGTTACTATAATGCTCAGAACACTACTTGGCTGGTTTAAAGGAGAGTTAAGCTTGGATCATCCTTTGCATTTATAATCAATTTGTAGGGAACCTCTTGATACTCTCTTCGATTGCCACGGATAAAAAAAATCAATTTGTAGGGATGGAAATTCCCCATGAAATATTTAATGTTGGTGATTTCCTTCACTCAGATTGAGCTTGCAGAAAGTCTTGTGTACAATGCAGAGCCTACAGACTATAGCTGATTTTAATGATGTAAAACATCTTTTTTCTGTTTAGATGTACTGCAATGTATGAATTTACGCATTATATCTATGATTGAAAGATAGATAGTTAGGCATAGAATTATTCATTTTGTAATTTGTACATAGAATTATTCATTTTCATTGACTTAATTATAAATTTCAATTGTATCGAGAAAATTTTGATTTGAACAGCAGAGTTAATTAATGGTATGCCAGCTTTGAATTAGATATATTCAGTTGATGCTATGAATCAGATATGATTTCATTTATAAGGCTGCAATTGCAAACAGAATTATGGTCACATCATCTTATTTTGTTACTATCTTGCAAAAACTTTTTGCTTTTAAACTTTGACACATGTTAGAGTTGAATACCAATCTATCCTTAAAAGTAGTCAAAACTCAAAAAAGAAAACATAGTGTGGAAATGGAGGCAAAATGACAGTACTAGTTTTTATCCTGCAAGTCTGCAACTACTCTTTTGTACTAACAATTATTGATTCAGTCCAAGCGAATAAAAAATGCATTAATTTGCAGTGGACCAGCCTAAATTGATGATCCTTATAGTTAACTAGTTACTCTTTGAAGAAAGGGAGTCGGTTCCTCGGTTAAAGACTTGAGTTAGCACTCTTATAAGCTTTTTATCAAAATGTTTTATTTGATCTTATTTTCAATTTTAGTTTTTAAAGAAAAAATATTTTTTAAAAAACACTGGTGATGGATACGTGTGTATTGGAGTATTTTTTTTTTCAAACATTTTCATATTAATCAGGCCTGTCAAGAGAGAGAGAGAGAGAGAGAAATCACACCTCTTGGCGTTATTTTTAGTGAATGAGAAAAGAAACAAAAACCAGCTATTGTGCTAAATAGAACCACAAATCACCCAGTTACAAGTAACAGCATTTGGAGACAACACATGTACCATCCTCCTGATAAGGGCAAATTGTATCACTACTCTCCAGTCCAGATTCTTTTCTTTGCACCGTACAAAGATCTCAGTGTAGGGGGAGAGAAATTTCTCTAGTGGGTTCCCCAACCAAAAATTCTTCTTTCCCCTATAATTTACTCCTATCAAAATTTCTATCGTGGGCAAAATGTATCACTACTCTCTAGTCTATTTCACACCTTTTTTTTTCTATAACTTTTTCTTTCTTAAATTTATCCAGCCAGACACGTGTGCTTAGTTAGTAAACAATTCATTAATATATCATAATTATTATTGACAACTAATTGAGGTTAGCTAGTTTGCCTTAACATATTTTTTATTTATAGAAAACATGTGTCCTCCACGAAAGATAATCTTATTCAAATCTAGCAATATTATTATGGACGATATACTCTTCCTTTAAGTATTTAGTATACTTGTATATTCAGGATTCAAATTCAAAATCTTTGGTTAAATTAAAATAACCTGTACCAGTTGATCTTTGCGTTCCGACTCGGTGGTAGTTCGCCTTAACATTTAAAGGAGTGGAACCTCCACTCGTTATAAACTATAACTAATATTCAATTATTTTCATTTTAATAATTCCAAAGTCATTACAAAAATCACGTTTGGTTGAAGTTTTACTGTTATCTCTGAGATAAAATATGAGCTTAGAAGGTAGTAATGAAGATCCTCTGGATGAGTGATTAAGAAGAACTGAATCTCAAAAAATCAACGAAAGGAATCTAATGTGAGCTTGTGTCACTATACTTATACACCACATGTATGATTTTGATTCCATGTCACATATAGAGAGCATGTGGGCTGCAGCAGAATCTATCTTAGTGCCTCTGCCAGACATGATATGACAATGCTTACTAGTTGATGAATGATGATATACATGCATTCATGTGGTGGTCCTTCTTTTCTCAATCTTCATGTCACTCCTTTTAAGGTGAGACATCACTGTCTTACATGCCAATGTGTTTGCCTATAGTTCCCCCTTATATATATTGACGCAACTAACTCCTAGTGAATGACTCTGTTGGCTTTTTAGTTCTGTCATGCCATGTGGAATGGAACAACATCCATAACCTCGATTCTTTTATATATCTTTATTTTCAAGCAAAATCAATTATCACCATCATATTGTTTTTGCTGGTAGAATATTAAGAATTAGTAGAGCAATTAGGAACCATATATATAACCGTATGGAATGTAGCAGTACGTTAGGAGGGGGTGTCTCAATTACTGGTTACACTACTTTACTCTAAAGTGTGAAAGGAGTATAAAAAAAATCATGTTTGCCCCGACCGACAATTAACAACAAAGAAAAAGCCACTTATTTGAAGATAAGCATTTAGGATAAGTTTCGAGGGAAATTTAGGCTTGGGGAGAGATTTTGGAGGGGAAGGAAGGGAAGGTAAAGGTTTATGCATAGACATCTCCTTGTTTGAGAGTTTTAACTTTTGAGGGAAAGGATTTGAGGATTTTCAAAACTCCTCTGAAATCCTCCTAAGCCTTAAAATTGTTGTTTCCCTTATTTGGGGATTTTAGAAGGAAAAATAACTAAAATTATTATTATACCAGTCAGTGTTCATAAAATTACTATCTTATCCTAATCAGTGTAAAATATATAATGTATTAATTTTTTAAATAAGGAAAAAATTGTAAAAATTTCTTATTAACTCTTTATTTCCCTCTCTTAACATATTTTTAACTCCTAAATAAGGAGAAAAGAACTTCCCTTATTTTCCTCCCTTTCATTCCCCTTGAATCTCTTTCCTTCCCCTCCTCTCCTAACTCCCAAACAAAGCCTAACGGAATATGATATGGCGACACGACATGTGCTATTTGAATCAAAGAGGGATTCTTTTGAGATTACACAAGTGTAATATGGTCATTATACAATTTAGAAATGTAGATTGAAGTATTTTTTTAGTCTAATTAACTAAATATTTGATAGGATGTGCTGATGTAGCTACATATGCGTATGATCATATCTTAGTCTTTTGTTGTTTCTATTCACCCTTGGATAGATGAGATGGCCAAAGCCTCATTAAAGGAATTACTATATTGTGGAAGAAGAAAAAAAGTCTAACCATATCATCATCCATTGGAATTATTCCATTATTATTCGGATGAAAATCATTCAAATCAACGTTCAAACGACTATAGCGGGCCTTGACACATCATATATATCCTCAATCGACCTTACTATAGATCACATGGATGAGCGAAAGCACGATCCTCCTTGATGAAACTCATGCATTGATGTTAACTCATACTCATAGGTGTTATTTTTATTTTTCAAATAAATTAAAAAATAATATTTTTCAGCAACTAAAAAATTAAGACAAATTTGTAGTTTTAAAGGTAAATATAAAGGATATTTATCATATATTCTACTTCTAGAATATATTTTTAAAACTTTTAATTTACATCAACGGTTTTAATTTTTTATGCCATTTTCAAATTCACCAAGATAAAAGCCAACTTTTATATTATAAATTTGGGTCATTATTCATTTTAAACGAGAGAATTTCAGTGTTCTTTTTTTTATCCTTCTGGGTTGTAATAAGTAATAAGTAATTTCACCCATATTTAGTACTTTTATATTTTTAAAACTTATGAATCTATTAATTACTTTTAAGATTTTCTTTATGTTAAGATTTCATCTTTCCCTTTAATATTTTAAAACTTTTTATATTACATTATCTTTTTGGGTTATAATTGCATTTTAGTTTCTCAAGTATTACACTTGTGTGATTTCAGTTTATCAAATTTTGCCTCATTTAATTAGATTCCTCCATCTCAATTTCATCCAATATTTAACAAAAACAGTTGACATGAGACAAACTAGGCATGACATCAGTTTATCAACTAAAATAAACACCGAGTATTGGAGCTAAATATACAAAATAGGTACACAAATAGTATTGACTTTTGTCAGGTTGACAATCTTGCAGGCAAATTATTGACTTTATGACAATGATGAAGAATAAAAAAATGTTTCCAGTTAATTAATGACTTAAATATCAAATGAAGTCGTAATAGAATTACCTCATTATAAATAGGAAGCAAAACTGAGAGACCCAATAAACACAGTTGAAACCTAAGAGACCAAATTAAATTGCACAACCATAACACTCAGATGCAATTAAACCTTTCTTCTTCTTTATCAAATATGAGTTTTTTTATTCTTTTAATTTAATTTATATATTTTTTTCATTTTGACATTTTCTCCTCTTTTTTTAAATACTAGGTGTTTATACTTTTTTAAAATTGTTTATACATATTTTTAATATGATTTTAAATATTTTCATTTTCAGTTATACTTTTAGATGTTATTTAAATGAAAAAATATCCATATAATATACGAGACTTTTACTAGTACTATATAAAGTTCACCGGAAGAAAAGTGAGGACAATCTTGCAATTGAGTTATAAATAATCACGTGATTCAATTACTACATAAAAGTACTATATAGTTCAAGAAGCCGTGCCCACTCCAATAACGAGAGAGAAAGAGACTTCAATTGTCACCAAAAAATAAAAGAAGAAAGAAAGAGACTCCAATAATTCAATTATGTTCCATCGGTTTTAGTTAGCCGTTTATTTTCCTATATTTAAGCAAGTTAGTAAAATGACACTACTCTTTGCACAAAATTAAGAATGCATTCATCCGTTATGATAATGACTTGTCTTCAAAACAAACTCGTTTTTGAATGCTTTATTAATCATCAAACATTTCACTTCTAGGTTGTTTCGTTCGCAACTTGATCGAAAACGAGATCGTTGCCAACATTGACCTTCATGTGTTCATCCTCGAGACAACGACCATTCAAATCAATTAACTTTGCTCAACTCTTTGCAACATGATGCATGGATTAATTGAAACTATCGTTAAGTTAATTAAATTTTTGGTTTTGTCGAACACGTTACTCCATATTTGTTAACCAAAGATAAAATAAAAGGGGGACCACGTGCCGAATAATGAATATTTGGACAAGAAAAAGAGAAGCGCGAGTGTAACTCTACGGAAACTGCAGGCCCTCTTCCAGGTTCTAGTGATATTGTTATACTCTGATTTCTCATTCTATTCTACATATCCGAATCAGATTCGTTGGCACAAATTAACAAAACTTTGAATCTAGCTAGCATTGACATGTTTTGTACATAGTGAAGTTTCCAGGAACTTACCCTAAAGTTTCATCATGAGCCACAAACAAACAACTAGCAGGTAAATAGCACAACATCATTGTTTGTCACTAATCAGCCGAAAAAAAGAGAGAAAAGGTCATAGATTGAAGTGAGGGGCTTGACAAATATATATATATATATATATATATATATATATATATATATATATGTTAAATGGGCCATAGAAAAATGAAATCATTATAGGGTGTGCCACCTGACCCTTACCATCAGATAACTCCGTCCTCCGAGTGAGAACGAGATATTTATAATTTTTTTAAGAAAAGATGTTATCATATATAAATGAAAAGTACGTTTGTTTTGTCGTTGAAAATACTGTAACATGTGTTTTAACATAAATCTAACGAATGAATAAAGAAATAAGAGTAGAGATCCTTTTGCAGACTTAATTACATTAGAGCTCTCCTAATGTTTATTTAAACATGCACTTAGAAGGTTTATACATATAATAAAAAATAAAAAATAAAGATGTAATAAATAATTACTACATAATATGAAAAGAGACAGAAAAGTAAAATAGTTTCATAAATAATTATTTTTTAAATTCTAATTACTATCTAAATATTAATATATGATAAAAGATGTAATAAATAATATAATATATAAAAGATATTTTTTAATTCGAATTACTCTCTAAATATATTAATATAATATAATGATGAGTGATGACCTCTCGTAAGTCGTAATTAGCACGAAAGGAGAAAAACACTCTAATTAATGATGATTGATTACGATGACAATATTACAATATATGCGGATCAAAAATAAAAATTACAATATAAATTAGCTTATGTTTTATCCAGTATATACAATAATTAAGAATTTTGGAGGAAAACTAGAAGTAGTAGCTATACTAATTTTCACTAAAAAAAATAGCTATATTAATTAATTTGTTCCTCAATCCTCACTGTACCCTCCGTAATAGTATCTTCTACACTAACCAGACATGAATGAGTGAAGTAGCTCCTTTTTTTTTTTTTTTTTGGTATGGGAATGAAGTAGCTCTTATTTGATGGGTGAGTGGCACGCATGGTAATTGTAATTATCATTTAATTTAATAAAGAAAAAAAGCTCAAGTATAATATTTTTAAAATGTAATTTTATATATCTATAAATGTATTTATTTCTTAGAAAAGCAAGGTATGAAGACATTATTTATGCTTTCATTCATTCATTCATTGTCAACTTTGCTTTGTATAATAATTAGTTATGCCTTCTTACATTTCTGCACGTGACTAATTACGTTGCTTGATTCATAGTATCTGACGATAGAAATTACATTAAGATTCGATGAATTATTATGAATGATTGCAGAGACTATGTTTTTACTCAATTAGTGTATTTATAACTATTTATTTTTTATTAATGTAATGTGCCTTTTATTTTAGGAATTAATTAAAGGAGTTTTAAAAAATCAAGAGATGAAGTTGTCGCTGAATTGAAACTTTTATCCTCCTCACACCATAGTCATCTAATTTTTTTTGGATTTTCTTTGGTCATAGATCTTAAGTGGTCACCTTCAAAATAATCTTAAGACCGACCCTGTAATTAATAAATAAATATCATATAAAATAATAAATAACATATTTTGAAATAAAAGTATAGGGAAAAAAATTAAAGGTACCTTTCAGATTTTTTTTTAAAAAGGGCAAAAATAAATGATATCAACAACAATCATACAAAGATAATTACTCGTTAACATTCACACCATCTCACATGGCAAGATACTTTTTAGATTTCAATGTACTCGGCACATTCTTTAATTATCTAATAATTTTTAATTAGATTTTTTTAAGTATTTTTTTATCAATTGGGTCTTTTGGATTTTGTTTTCAATTGAATTCTTTGATCTAATTATCATTATAAAAATTAATCACAAATATCCAATTAATTTCTGAATATGATATTATCATCTCTCTAAGTCTGCATTAAGTATTCTTACTTATCTAGAAACCAATATTCTCATTTTTATAGACTCTAAATCTAATATTTCTGATTCTTTAATTAGTATTTTTTTACAAGTCACTGTGGACCTGGGTCTCAATTTATAATAACTTTAATGCAAACTCACATAATTATCAGTTAGATAAAGTAATACAATAAAAAAATAAATACAAATTTAAGGAGCGTAGGGGCGCTCACGTTTTTTGACTTACCTAAAATCTTCCATTTTTAAGTTGGCAAATTAAAAATATATATATTTTAAAAATTCTCACCTACCAAACAATTTAACTTTCTTCTTCTTATTATTATTTCTTTTGAAAGGACATGAACATGTGGGCATTTTGTCTTGAAAGTCAATTTTTTAATCAAATTCTTAGTATATAATTTAAGGTTATCAACTTTTATAATAATTATTATAAAAATTTAATATTAAGATAATTTCTAATTAATTTTTAATGTACTAATAATTATGTTAAAAATAAATGCAGTTGAATTATTCTAATTTATGAGTTTGCACCAGCTAGAACGACAATTTAGTTATTACGTTGTGCTTAAGTTGATAGTTTGTTTTTTTTTTCTTAACAAAAAAATATTAACAGAATTTCTTTTTCCGGATACATAAAAGATAGAGTTAGTTGCCATACCAAGAGATCCAAACAAAATTGTGTTTTTACCTTTTGGTTTCAGGAAAAAAGAACCAATAATACTAATATAAGTCGGTGCAATACATTTTAATCGCTCAATACAGAACAATCTTAAATGATGATCCTCGAAAAAGTTAAAAGTTTTCAGTTATAAAATGCAGATTACGCTGTATAATTCGTGATATAAGAATTCACTACAGTGCTGCTTTTTCAATCCTTCCAAAAGTTCACCGAAGAGAGAGGAGAGAGAGAGAGGGGGTTCTGCTATATGATATGAGAGAGTTACTTCCCGCAGAAGGTTCTGTGTGGAATCTATAAAACGGAGATGGGGAAAAGAGAAGAATAAATACTATAGAGAGAGAGGAACAAAGAGAAACGGTTTAATTTTTTAAATTATTAGTGATTAGTGATTGATTTCTAAGAAATCATCAAAAGGGGGGGTTTCGTAACAGCCTTGTTCTTCTGCTTAGCCGAGATTCTGGAAAATCAAAATCTCCACGTAATCTACTTCCAACCATCTTCTTCTCCAAGATTTTCGCCTTACCCTTTTCCCTCAACAAACATAAAAAACAGTTCTTTGCTTCTCAATTTTGTTATATATGCGTTGTCTCGTGTTGGGTTCTTACTTCCCTTGACGAAGCGGGTTCTGGGTGGGGGCGTAATTCGGGTTTTTTCTTCTTCGACGTCGTTTTTGGGTTTTGATAGTTTCGTCTCTTTTGGGGCATTTTCTTCATTGTCGCCTCTTGATAATGATTAGGGGTGTTTTAGTCTCGGCTTCATTGGTTGTTGCTCACGTGGGTCTGGTTGCTTTTTAACTAGGGTTTTCGAGGGGATCCGAGGTTAAGGTTCATGTCTTTCTACGAATCTCTCTGTTGTGTACGCGCAAAGTTGAGCTGTTGTTGCAGTCTTAAGCGTTGAATTTGAATTGATTGATTGATTGATTTGAAATTTTAGCGTAAAAAGTTTTCTGCTTGTTTGTTTTCTTCTGCCGTTGGTTGGACTCTTTTCCGAATTCAGTAATCTGAGATTTTATTAGGTTCCTAATTGAGAATCTCGTCATTGTTCTTTTTTCTATAAATTTTCTGGGGTGAAGTTAAATATTGTGTGGTGAAAAAAAGGGTGAAGGATTTGCTTTGGTGGTGTTGTGTTTCAGCTATTGGTTAGGGTTTGTTTTGAACTATTTGTTTGGTATTTGATTGGTTCCCTTTTTGGGTGGAAGAAGAGGTTGTGATTCTTGTGTTGATTGGTGAATAAGATGAGTTCCAGCGTGACTGGAAGTTTAGTCCATCAGGGCAAGTTGCTTGTTCATATTGCTGAGAATGGACACTCTTTTGAGTTGGATTGCAATGAGAACACACTTGTTGAGTCAGTTATGCGGTCTATTGAATCTGTTACTGGGATTAATTTCGGTGATCAGC
Source organism: Glycine tomentella (assembly GCA_007407185.1). Lineage (NCBI taxonomy): Eukaryota > Viridiplantae > Streptophyta > Magnoliopsida > Fabales > Fabaceae > Glycine > Glycine tomentella. The sequence goes on from PYAF01002407.1 coordinate 294,673, forward strand.
TTGTTCTTTGTTTGGATATGAAGCTTGAGTCTCAGCGGCCGCTATCTGCATACAAGCTTCCATCTGATGAGAGGGAAGTGTTCATATTCAATAAAGCAAGACTTCAGAACAACTCGCCTGTTCCACCACCGGAGCAAGTTGATATTCCCAGTCATTTGGAGCCTCCACCACCAGCCTCCTCCCATGATCCACACCCTCTTGATGATGCTTCGGATCCTGCTTTGAAGGCTTTACCTTCTTACGAGCGGCAATTCAGGTACCATTATCATCGGGGGCATATGATTTATACTGGTACCATGATGATATATGAGCATTGTGAGAGGCTTTTGAGAGAGCAGATGGTCCAAGAAAGAGCGGTGGAGGTTGCAAGGGGTAATTTGGATCAGTACTATCGGATGATTAACCAAAACTATGGGGACTTCATGAAACGTTATATGCAACAATACAGGATGCATTCTGATCTTTTGGTGAATTTCGGGAAAGATGTTGAGAAACTAAGGTCCATCAAACTTCATCCTGCTTTACAAACTGCTAATCGCAAGTGCTTACTAGATTTGGTCAAGGAAGAAAACTTGAGGAAGTCGGTGGAGAATTGCACCAGCTCCCACAAGCAGTTTGAGAATAAAGTGTCACAATTTAAGCAGACTTTTGGGGAAGTGAAGCGTCGGGCTGAGGAATTGTTGTCCAGCCGAGCTTTCTTGCCCATCAAGAATTTAGAACAAGCAATTAAAGAACACCAGAGATATATAAATGAACAAAAGAGTATCATGCAATCTCTGAGGTTAGTTCTCTTTCATTTTAAACTATTTTTTATGTGCTCTTTATTATTGACAAAGAGTCTAAGGTTAATGTATATCCTGATTTTGTGCTGGAATCCTTTTTTGTAGCTTTTTTACTTGTTTCATGAGTTTAATATTCAAATTCTTGTTCTCAACTTCTCATATGTTGTGTTAGAAGGCCTGATCTTAAATAGTTATGCACCATAAAATGCTGATTATGAAACATGTACATCTGAGACTTTTCTAGTTTTTAGGAGTAGTGAAGTACTTAACAGTTCACTAGAGGAGAATCAACATGGAATAATACTTGATTCCAGATATCACTTGCTGTACTTATTGAGTGTTGTAATTCAAATTATATTTCTTTTGTCTTCTGTGATATTTTCATCGTATCAAATGTTATCCTCAGAGCTTATGAATTATATTTTCATGGGATTTCTGCAGCAAGGATGTTAACACTGTAAAGAAACTGGTAGATGATTGTCTATCCTCCCAATTGTCCTCCTCACTCCGCCCTCATGACGCTGTTTCAGCCTTGGGTCCTATGTATGATGTTCATGACAAAAATCACTTGCCTAAAATGCAGGCTTTTGATCGTGCTATTTCAAAGCTACTTGAGTTTTGCAAGGAAAACAAGAATGAAATGAATCTTTTTGTTCACAATTACATGCAAAACATAACTTATGTTTCTTATCTCATCAAAGATCAGAAGCTACAATTCCCTGTTTTTAAAGAGGCAATGGCTCGTCAGGATGGCTTATTTGTGGATTTAAAGTTGTTCCATGGTATTGGTCCTGCATACAGAGCTTGCCTTGCAGAAATAGTGAGACGAAAGGCTTCTATGAAGTTGTACATGGGCATGGCTGGGCAAATGGCTGAAAGGCTTGCTATAAAACGGGAGGCTGAGCTCAGGAGACGGGAGGAGTTTTTGAGAATTCATAGTTCATGCATTCCTAAAGAAGTTTTAGCATCTATGGGATTGTTTGACACTCCAAACCAATGTGATGTCAATATAGCTCCATTTGATGGTGGTTTGCTTAATATTGACATATCAGATGTGGATCGTTATGCTCCTGAATATCTAGCAGGAGTAACTTCCAAGCTGGATAAGCAAGGAACCTTTAAAAGTTCATCTGCTTTGAGTAGTGATAGCTCTCACTTGGCTGAGGCTGTACATATTACTGGTGACTCAACTGAGAGAGATGATTCCGAGGACTTGCTTGATGGCAGTGAGTTGATTGAAATTGCTGGAACCTGCAAGATGGAAGTTGAGAATGCAAAACTGAAAGCTGAACTCGCTGGTAGAATAGCTTTAATATGTTCTCTCTGTCCTGAGTTAGAGTATGAGTCATTGGATGATGAAAGGGTGAATAATATATTGAAGAATGCCGCAGAGAAGACACAAGAAGCCTTGCATTTGAAAGATGAATATATTAAACATGTTCAATCCATGCTTAAGATGAAGCAGATGCTATGTGTGTCCTATGAGAAACGTATTCAAGAATTGGAGCAGAAATTGTCAGATCAGTATGTGCAGGGGCAGAAGATGTCCAGTGTAAATGATGCAGCTGACTTTCCCCTTGTGGCTGGGAAGACAGATAATTACAAGTCAGAATCTATCAGTGGTGAAGCCAACATGCCTTGCATATCTACTTCTGAGCCCATGGATGAGGTTTCATGCATCTCAAGTTCCTTGGATGCAAAACTTGGTTTATTCACTGAACATACTGGTAAAGCATTAGATGGGGTGGATGAAAACATGTTGGATTCCTCTGGAGTTCAGAACCCACAGTTGGATTCATCTATGATGGAGCCTCATCGCGAAGAAGCACAGAGTGGTGATAAAGATAAAAAAGGCAAGATAATAGTACAATTGGGCATGTCACTGACTAACAGTTCTACTGGTGAGAACATGCCTGTGTCACAAGATCTTGTACCATGTGACTCGGCAGTTTGTCAAGACTTGGAATCCAAAGTAAATGATGAAAAGGTGTTGGAACTACAAAGTGCACTTGCAGATAAGTCAAATCAATTGAATGAGACTGAAACCCAGCTTAAAACTGTTATGGAGAAGGTTGCTGTGCTCAGAAGGGAGTTGGAAGCAAGTCAAAAACTACTTGATGAATCTCAGGTAACTGTGTGGAGTTGAATAATACACAGATCGTTTTAGGGTTGCTATTTAGTTCTCTAAAAATCTGTTGCCTAATTCACCTAAACTATTTCTTATTTTGTCTCTGCTTATAAATTTCTCAGTTTACTATCTTAATGTCATTTTCCAGTCTTTGTCCCTGTTTTCTTCATCCCTTTCTTACATTACACTAACATGCATTTTACTGGTAATTGTTCTGAAAAGTTTTCAAATTATTTTGTCAAAAAGAGCAAAAAAGAAATGTCATTTCTGTCACTATATATAGCCTCTATACCTTCAAACACCTACATTCTTGTTGTATTTTAGTTTCTATAGGTCCATTCAAGTGATAATAGATGTAATACTAAGCATCCGTGCATTCATTTTAATATTCTATAAAACCATGCCGAACAGAGTTTTAGTTGACTCTTAAGGGTACAGTAGATAAGTTAGGCTCATAAGAGCATAAGTCTTTTGTAGATATGAACAACAGGCTTCTATGTCAAAAATCCAACCAAACTAAGATTCTTAATTAAATCTTTTATATATTGGATTGAGTTGTGAGATGAAGTTGAGTTGGTATGGTTGATTAAGAGTTTGGTGTCAAAAACTTTGTAGGATTAGGAGGAGTATGGAATGAACTATACATAGCTGAATTTTTTTTTTCCTCAAAGGCATAGCTTCACTAATTTCATACTCATTGTTGGTTCAGTATTGTGCTTTCCTTTTATATTCTAATTTACTTTTCTTTTGTCACCACAGATGAATTGTGCTCACCTGGAAAATTGTTTGCATGAGGCAAGAGAGGAAGCTCAGACACAAAAAAGTTCTGCTGACAGGAGGGCCTCAGAGTATAGTTTACTACGTGCATCTGTTATTAAAATGCGCAGCTTTTTTGAAAGACTCAAGACCTGTGTTTATTCTCCTGGTGGTGTGGCTGGTTTTGCGGATTCCCTACGTAATTTGGCGCAATCTTTGGCCAAGTAATTTTCTTAAATTCATTAATTACTTATATGATGAAGGCCCTTGGAAAATTTTATATCCTTCCCGCAATATAGCACCCATTCCCACTGAGAAAAAAAAAGTTCTAGGTGGTAGAGTAGTAGTGATAAAAGAAATTTCCTCACTTTTTACTTGAAATATGGCACACATCTTAGTAGTAGGGATATTCATTCATAAAGTTTGGTGTCAATGAGGTCATTATCATAAATGAATTCATTTTGCAATCACTTTGTTAGGTTGAGACTTGAGAGTTTATACAATTGAGTAAACAGTTCTTGCTCCTTTTGTCTTGCTTGGAGAGGAAGACATGTGTCATCCTATAAAAATAATTCCCAACAAAGCTCCTTGCTGTTTGTCATGAAAAGAGAATATTTTTTAGACTGATGTGCTTTCCAGTGATATTTTACATTTATTCTTAATGAATTGTGACAAGGATGATTGAAATTCTTTTCTCTTTTCAGTTCTGCTAATGACAGAGATGATGATGATATTGCTGAATTCCAAAAATGCATTCGTGTATTGGCCGATAGAGTTGGTTTCTTATCTAAGCACCGGGAAGAGCTGCATGAGAAGAACACAAGAACAGAAGCTGCTAACGAACAGCTGCGGAAAGAATTGGAGGAGAAAATAGACCAGGTCAAAACTTATTACAATAAGCATCAACTTGAAAAGCAGGTAATTTATTGTACTTATATTTATGATGGTTATTGGCTTCTTGTTTTTTTAACATTTGGCAATAAATTGTCTCCCTTTAAGATGTGCTATTTTTAACTACAGACCAAATTCTTAATGATCAGTTATAGCATGATGATTTTAGTTGTGACCCATTTTAAGCTCTGGACTGAGTTATATTTTGCTTGTGATTTTGGTGCAGGCAAATAAAGAGAAGATTTGTTTTGGTTGCCTGGAAGTTCACAAGATAGCTGCCTTTGTGCTCACTTCAGCTGGGCATTATGAGGCAATTACTAGGAACTGCTCTAACTACTACTTATCTGATGAATCTGTAGCCCTGTTTGCAGACCATCTTCCTACCAGACCTAACTACATTGTTGGCCAAATTGTGCATATTGAACGCCAAATTGTGAAGACACTGCCACCTCGGCCTGAGCATGGTAGGGCTGATAAATTTACCCCTGACAAGGGGACTGACTGGTTGACCTTGAATTCAGGATCAACTCCGAACCCTTATGGTCTCCCTGTTGGCTGTGAATATTTCCTAGTGACAGTAGCCATGTTACCTGATACCACCATTCATTCATCCTCTCCTTCCTGATCCTGCTTCACCCCTGGCAGATTAGACGTGATGGAAGAATTTAATTGTACATAAACTACATTCAAAATCCAAATGCTCTTTCTTATGGTCGGTTAACCATTTGTACAGCTGATGAACCAATTTAGTTTCAATCTTCCTCGTGTACATATTTCTACCCTTTTATGATATTGTATAAATTGTGAATATTATTTACAAGTTGTTTATTTGGACGTTTGATATTTTTCATCTTATCAAGTTCTCACGTTTGATTCGGCAACCAATATTTTCCAAATCCACTTGATTCAAATGGCTGTAATAGAATAAAAAATCATAAGGCTTCATAAAGTCCGAGGTCTTAGGTCACAGTTCCTCCCACCTAACTTATTGCCAAATAAATATCCGTGGCTGTTCACGCTACTCAATCTGATCAAACAGGAAAGTAACCCCTTTAATATGTTAGGCACTAGGGTATCCAACATAACATTGTAGACCAATTAAACCTTGAAAAGATGTGGGTGTTTAGAAAAGAAAGACTTTTTCACAAATAGAAATGAAATCCATATTTCATTTTGTACAATTCCAAGGATTAGGGTGGTAAAGAAAAAATATTGCAAATCCCGGATTCTTGTATCTCTTCAGTCTTGACCCATGATTCTTATATCTCGGATACATATATTGGAGACATTGACCAAACTGCCACGTTTGGGAAAAATATATACCAAAATGCCACACCCCCGAAACTATTTTCCAAACTGCCACGCGGCCTATTTCGCTATGGTCCCCAGCGAAATAGGAACGCTGACGTGTCAAGCTTCTGGTGGACACGTATTTCGCTGGGAAGGGTAGCGAAATACGCAGTCAAAGCGTCAGAGAG
>PYAF01002407.1:300807-325069 GCA_007407185.1 Glycine tomentella
ACTCTCTGACGCTTTGACTGCGTATTTCGCTACCCTTCCCAGCGAAATACGTGTCCACCAGAAGCTTGACACGTCAGCGTTCCTATTTCGCTGGGGACCATAGCGAAATAGGCCGCGTGGCAGTTTGGAAAATAGTTTCGGGGGTGTGGCATTTTGGTATATATTTTTCCCAAACGTGGCAGTTTGGTCAATGTCTCCATATATTGCATGTTTGGTTTAACGGTTCCTGATTGATGTCAATTTTGACGTTAAAGTAACTACATGTTGCATCAACTAGTGGGCCTCATAACTGGTAGACCGTACCTGTTGGTGAGATTTGATTTTTATTTATTATTATTTATCTCTCAAGAACAGTACGGATTCTGAGGAAACCCTGAACAATAATTGAAGTATTAACTTCTTGTCCCTAATCAGTTGTTTGGTGGTTGAAGCTACAGGATATGTGTATACACCTCTCCCAAGACACAAAAATAAAATAACTTGTTAGAGCATATTTATTGGAAGAATTCATCTTGTATTGTCCTGTCACATAAGATGAATAAACTTTGTTTATTTTTTATTTAGTGATAAATTTTGATTTGGGTTCTTGAATTACTTTTTATAAATTTTATATTCAAAATTAGTTAGGAAAAAAAACATTAAAAAAATAATATTTTTGAAGAAAAAAAAAGAATTTTTGATTTTTTTTTCTATAACTCAACCTCCAACATAAATAACTCTTAATCAAGAATACAAGTAAATTTGATGGATAAGAGTCATTAAGAGCAAGATCCCCCAACCTTAAGAGTCAAACCGAAGCAACATTTGGTTGCAGAACAAATACATCCAAGAAAAAAGTGGCATCCTTTACAAAGCCACAAAAGCGTCTAAATTCTTTGGTAACACATTATTTACTTACATGCAGACAACTGTGTGTAAGACCCAAAAGGAAAGACTAAGGAAATTGTGCAAGAGCACATGTAACAGTTTTTTCCACGGGCTCCACCAGGATTCTTCATTAAAATGTTTCCAAATCCTTGTGGTTCCTATTGTAAAAATTAAACATCTCATGTCCACTAAGACAACAACATGTCCTATACGCACCTTGATCTTGGCCATTTTGAATTTCAAACATTAAAATAACTATCGGGCTTAGCTGTCGCTATCTTCTTCTAATATGTCAAACAAGAACTTCGAAAGTGATGCAATTCGAGGAAATTGAAGAAGCAACTCTGCAAAAGAGTCTTTCCTGGACATGCCTAGTGTTTGCTTGCTCCCAGAAGCATCTCTGATTGTAAGTGCTTCTAGCAACAGCACTAAGTTGAAGGCTTGACATCCATTTTAATTTTTTTGTTCTGCATTGATTCAAGATCATGGCTAAGTTGAATACTTTTTCCATCATCAGGTCCTTCAGCAACAGCACTTTCCTTGTCATGTGAACTTGCAATGCTGCAGGGTCCTTCTGTACAAGACAGCAGAGAGAATTGACCCTTGTCATGAGTGATTTTTCATCAGAAGCTGTTATAACTTGATTGTCATTGAGAAGATGCTGTGCAATTTCCTCTAGCATTTCCTGGAACTCTGGTCTTCCACCACAAAAGGATGGATTTCGGGAAGTTATTTGTTCGGAAAGGCAATGTTCAATGTGGCCAATAAAATCACTCACTGACATGAAAGGCTGGAGTCCAGACAATTTTATCTGATCCAAGTTTCTTGGTCCCTTGAAATCAGTTTCAGAACTTGTACTACCTTTAATTGCACAACAATCCGTGAATTTTATGTAAAAGACAAAAAAAAAAAAAAAAAAAGTTAGGGCCTGTTTGGGTAAGCTTTTCTAGAAGCACTTCTAAAAGAAGAAAATAAGAAGAAAAAAATAAGATGAGCTTCTCCATAAACAAAAATAAACTCTCCATTAGCTAATTTATAGAAGCTCACTAATGTAACTTCTCTAAAAGATGAGATGATATCTACAAATTAGCTAATGGAAAACTTATTTTTACATATGAAGAAGTTCATTTCATTTTTTTCTTCTTACTTTCTTTTTCTAGAAGTGCTTCTAGAGAAGTTTACATCCAAACAGACCCTTAATACAAAGAACACTGCATGCAGATAGAAGTCAGCTTTAGATATCTAAGGCCACCCAAATAAGCCATAGAACCGAGCAGTTAATTTAATTTCATTATGAAACCATGTGCATACAACATAGACAGAAATTGCTTAGACAGAGCTTAAATATAAGTTATAGCTAAATTGTAAGTGTGTAGATAAAAAATATGAAGCCCCCTAAGGAATGGAAAACATCCAGCACAGAATATGATATGTCCGATCCAATGCGCAATATTATTTGACATTGTAAATGCTACGCACAATCTCTACTCTGATCCCAGTATATATGTGACAAACTGACAATGATGCTGTTCAGCAAGTTAACATATTGTACTAATGAAGAAATTGACATGTTAAAAGAACATTGATGGATTTATGAGCCGTCATTGATATTTTATAACCATGCAATTGTCAATGTTGGAGATGAATTTCATAATCTGTCAACAAAGCAGAGCAGCTTGTTCTCCACCTCCTACTGCTTAATTTTCCAAGTTACATCTCTTACAAAGTACAAATATAACCTTAGAAGGTGGGTGTTTGGGAGATTGACAATGAATGAAAAGTCCCAATGTCCGGAGGGAAATCAAAACAAGAGTTAAGTTCTTACAGTACCTGAACTGGGGGAAGGTGCTTCACAAGGTAGACTATCCAAGTTAATGCCAGGACGACCATTATGCTCAACCTTAAATGATGGTGACTGCGACGAATGAGGTGATCCTATGACCTGCAAACAAGATGTGTTATATCCTTAACCGTTGACTAGATGCAAATCACGATCTTCTGGATTGTCAAGGTTCTCAAAAGCAGCAGGCTGTGTATCAAAATGAGGTGAATCTAAGATTATCTCAGGTTGTTGGCTTAAGAAATTAAGACGTGTGTCACATTGGATAAGCTTTTCAAAATGCTTGGCTAACAACCCTTGTGGAAATTCCAAGAAATGCTGCCTACAAAACCACGAGATGAAGTTCTGAAGTATCATGTCCTAGTAAATATAGGATCGTAGGGCCTAAACATTCTAATATCAACCTAATACAAATGAAAACTAAGAAATTTAACTAAAGAAACTTTCTACAATAAAAACCATTATTCATAAGAAATGCTTTAAAGTGTATATTAAGAGTCCTCTAAAATCAACAAATACTACATCAAATGCAACTCAACCTCTCTTCCTCAATTATTTCAATAAGCTATCTTGCTCTTTATCTGACAGTATACTCAGATAAAGGTTTTATTGAATGCTGGTTCTCCTGCCCAGCTTACGATAAATCAACAAAACCATAGTATTTTTTTATCTATGACAATTTAAAAAAATTGAGACCACATCCACATATTAGAGGACTGTGAAAAGAATATACCTGTGTTTGCAAGCCACTCCATCAGTAAAATCTGATGCTGCTTGCCATAGTGTATGCTTTCTAGGCTGAGGATTAGTCTCCTTGAAAAGAGGTTGTCTAGCGAGCTGCAATACACAGAAACTCACCTATAACTCAATGGAAATGAAACTGAACATTTACCCATGCATAGGTGTTTGTATCATTGTATTGTAAAAGAATTATTATAGCAGCTACATAGAAAGGAAAGTATGAGAATAAATTACCACTACAGTCACGAGTTGGTCCAGTATCATGACAATTTGCCTTAAGTGCCATGATATCTGACCATTGGATTTCCATTTTGCTCTTTAGTTCACCTTCAATAACTTCCCAAACAAGCTTATGTTTAGCGAAGTAACATTTTGCCACTAAGTCACCCTCATGTTTTGATTTATACTGCCATAAAGAGAACCTTAAGCCAAGTAAAACTCACTGAAATTTTTTTTCCCCCCAAAATACTAGTGACATGTATTAGTAATCTTGGATATACCTCCCATGAACCAATTCTTAAAAGTGAAGCTGGGAAATTTGAAGCCTTAAACTTCTCAACAGAACCTGATGCAGCAGCACCCCGACTCTCCTTTTTCAATCCAGAGCTTATAAAATTTTCATCGTGTGTATTTGCAATAATCACATTCTCTTGAGAAAGTTTCATTTGTATCAAATCTAAAAGCGAAGGGCTCTTCCTCAGACGTAAGCCCAGAGGGCTAGGCTCATCAAGTATATTGTACTGGGAGGGAGAACTGGAAGATGATGCACTGTTTGAAGCATTCCATTGCTAAACAATTTTTAAAACCATGCACAATCAGTAAAGGAATTTATCAAAGTGAGCATTATTAAAGATACAACTTACAAAAAATGAGTTAAAAAATGGGAGAAAACCACCATTTTGGTCTCCGAAAATATATACCACTGTCACATTACTGACATTAGTCTTTGAAACTAAGGAAATTCCAAATAAGTTCCTGAAATTTCCAGGTATTTCATGTAAGCTTCTAAACTTAAACCACTGTTATTTTAATCCCTAAAGATATGCTAATATATTCACTTAAGTCACATACTTTTTAATGTGATTGACGGATTAAAATGGTGGTTCACTCAGAAAAACAGTAAAACTGTAATACGAGGATCTCTTTTTTAAACTAAGCTTCTGATTATAAAAAATGCATGTACAATGATCTCAGCTTTACATCAAGACAATTAAAACTGTTACAGCCCCTGGTACAAGTGTATCTATCTATTTAAGAGAAAGGAAGAATATTATAAAATAAAAAAAAAAGATGAGAAACCTCTTCGTGTGAAGCGGATGAAGATTTGAAGCGCTTGTTGGGAGGAGCATGCTCTTCTTGTTGCGGTTCCTCCATCTCCAACTTCAACGGCACCATTTCAAGGTCTGAACGGAGCTTCTGAAACCCATTACTACCCAAACCATCAAGTTTCCCAGTGAAGTTCAAAATGCTGAATCAGATCATAAAAACCCTTAAGAAAAAAACAACAACGCGGAGAAGAGAAGACCGATGAGAAAGACAACTTTTTGTTTTGGTTGGGTTGGCAATTGGTGGAAACAAAAAAACATTATTCGATGCTTCCGAGGTGCTGCGCGTGCACGGGACCGAGTGGCGCGTGCGAACCTTTTAACTGTAAAAAATAGAGCAATTTCTTGGTTGTTGTCAGCGCGTGTGCTGGCAGACACGTATGAAACAAATTGAGGTTATGGATAATGTGGGTCCCTTCGTTTTGCGCTTCTGAGCGACGGTAGCTTTTGATGCCAATGGTTCAACTTTTGACAAGTGGACTCTTTCCATTCAACGACCAAATGGATAACATATGTGCAATGCTTTCAGCCTTTCACCTCCTAAATCCTAATGCTTTGCATTCTTAATTTTACCTTTTTGCTTTGTTAATTACACTTTTTTAGATTGCGTTGTCAACGTTTTCCTACTTTATTTTTGGCTACATATTATACTATGTCTATGCAATGCATGCATTCAACAAACTAATTATAAAAGTGTGTCGTGTGGGAAATTAACTATAATCGCATTTAACATCTAAGTTCAGTGTTTATTTGGTACGGATTTTAACCAAAGAAATAAACTAATCAAGTTGGGTGGTGTTTCGATCTAATGGGAAGAGAAATGGGAAAGAAAAAACAAGCGTGTTTACCAATCACATCTTGAGAACATGCTGGTATGAATTCGCATATGTACTATCAAGAGTATTCCTTTTGGATTATCTTTCATTTTCTTTGTAAAGATAATATCTTCAACAAAAAAATATTAGTATTGAGAGTGATTTTATTTTGGCACAAATACTTTTTTTTAGAACAATATTACGAATTATTTTTAAAATTTAAGAGAAAAAACGGTGAATGGAAATTTTTTATTTGTAAACATAATTAGTAAATAGAAATATTATGTTTTTGAGTGTTGTTTCACAAAATTGTTCCATACTTTTTCTGATTAAGGAACGATACGTGAGTCGTGCACAATAAAATTAGCTCATCCTTTTAATTAATGCTTATTAATTATGTATTTTTACATTTTAAAGTATCCCGCTTTAGATGATAAAAAGAAAAGAAAATTAAGATGTGGGCAAGAAAGCGTAATTTCCTTTAAGCAATATCTTCAAATCGAATTTGTGTATAAAAAAATGAAAGATAATAAAATTACACCCCTTGAGCGAATTCACATATCTTTAACTCGGGGTAATTAAAGTTGAAGTGACTTCTAATTAGAAAAAGTCTAGGATAAAGAAGACAGTTGCAGAATTTTTTTTTTTTTTTCCAGAGAAGTTGCAGAATATTCATAACAAGAATTTTGTTTTTGCATAATTTGATACTTTACAGGAAAACCTGAAACACCCAGTTTCAAGTTATCAACAACGCTCTTAAAAAACAATATTATTAACTGTACCCTGAATTCCGCTTAAAAAAATGCTAGTTAGACCCTTTTAACGTACTCTTCATTATTAGATAAAATTCATGTGTAAATTCCACTTAACGGTAAATAATATTTTTAGAAGAATATATTATAAATTATTTTGTTAATATTCCTCATTAATGATATGTATCTTACTTTTAAAATATCCTTCTTTAAACGGTAAAAAGAAGGGAAAAAAATCAAGATATAGGCAAGGACCAAGCTTAATTTCCCTTAAGCAATAACGTGAATTCGAACTTCGTGTATAAGAAAAATAAATCTTAAGATAATTAAACCCCTAAAAAAATTCACCAAATAGATTATGAAAAATTCACCTGATCACATGATTCATCATAGCTTGCTAATCAATTGCAAAGATAAACTGGAAATGGTAAACAAATTGCAATACAATAATGTCCGTAAATACCAAATTGTTACATGATACAGGAAGGTGTACCATTATCTTGAGGTACTGGTATCTCAATTAGCAAAAACTAAGCGTAATCATTTGAAAGCAGATTTGAGACGTCACAAATCACTAGACTAAACCCAGCTAGGCTTATGACTCAGTTTTGCAAACAGAACATCTATGTAGAATTTCTGTTTACTTTCAGATATGGCAAGGCTCCAATTACGTTGTCATAGTCGCTCCTGCTGACCGCGTGCTGTGGATGAAAATAAAAAAGAAGTTAGGCATGAGAAAACCAATCCCGTAATTTAATACAACAGTTCAAGTCCTAGCCAAAACTTTATTCATTCAAACTGCTTTAGACCAGAATAAGAAAATTTCAGAGAGGAAGATTTTTCAGTGTAATAACTTCAGGTCAACAAATGCAACATTTCAGCTGAATCCAGCTGCATCATTCTAGAAATCCAATTGCTGTTGGGATGGATGTGGATTATGTAGAAGTCCCAAGTTCAAGATGAGACATACCCAATAACTGGATTTCTCTAGTGAGTGTAATATTCATTTTATCTCTTACAAAGCAATCAATTGAAATGAACTATGGTGATATTAGTTTAATTGATGATTTCAATCAGCTTGGCTTCACTTTGATGCATGTTCTTCATAAATAGGTGTACTTTAGCTCTTCACATTAATTTATCAGATAAAATTAAAGTAGCAGATATTAGTTGATATTGGACAAGTCAAATGTGGCTGTTTTGTTAAATTAAGATTTTGAAATGACCATAGAAAATGTGCAACTTGGAATACACTTCTCAAGGCATTTCAGTGACATATGAGAGTGTTATTTTGGCTGTGCAAGTTGTGATAAATGATAAGGTTGGAATACAGATTGCCCGAAATGCTGCTCATCATACATATCAAATTCAAACCAATGTTTAATTCTTTAAATTTAATTTATACGCTACACAGATCACTCAAAATCAAATAGCTACTTAATAAAATGGCACCTTATACAGAAGTTTACACTTTACACAACATCCCCTACTGATTGCTACAATGGGTAAATTTCAGATTCTCATATGGGGAATGCTAACAATAGAATGACACTAGTTAAGGAATTAAAAGGGAAAAGTTTTAATGGAGAAATGATTTCCAATGCACTGACTTTATATTTATTAATACCTAAACTAATTAATAGCCATAGAGTACTCATTAGTAGGGGCAAAAGAACCTAAATAATACAATTTAAATAAAAAATTACGAATCTGGGGCTTTTGACAAACTATTTACGAATCTGGACGTGACCGGTCACGTCCAATTTTGGGCGCGACCCACCAGATGGCGACACGTGTCATGACAGATAGAACGATGCGTATATAAACTTCGGACGGTCATAACTTTTGACTGGGATGTCCGATTGAGACGAAACCAGTGGCCACGCACTCGAAATTGAGAGGAGAAGCCCTAGGCAAGTTTCCGAAGGGGACTTGGCCAAAAATTTTCCCCAAAAGAGGCCTCTAAGTGCCTTAAAATTGCGATTTAATCTTTGAAGCCCCAAAAAATTTCTTGTTTTCTAATTTTTTATCTATTCAATTAGTGAATTGCAAGTTATTCTTTATTTATCTAATTACTTCTCTTAATTTCGAGCATTTTGACATAAAATATGTCTCCATCGGACATTGCTACGAGAAATTATGACTGTTCAAAGTTATATGCATCATCAATTTTACAGTATAATTTTGTTCAATTTTTTAATTTGTTGAACCAAAATCATTTAGAAATCTACAGCAAGAACCTTGACGTACATTGTTTCAACTTGTGTCAAGTCCATCATTATATACGCATAGAAGAAGCAAAACAGAACAAGAAAAAAAATGTGTGATCATGTCTTTCTCCCATGCACCTTCTTCATCAGCTCATGCTCATAGTCCTCAGAGTAACTCTTTAATCCCCGCAAACTGCTCTCAGAGTAACCCTTGTGGCTATGGCTCCTGAACAAAATTATTTGGGGCTTCAAAGATTAAATCGCAATTTTGAGACACTTAGAGGCCTCTTTTGGGAAAATTTCTTGGCCAAGTCCCCTTCAGGAACTTGCCTAGGGCTTCTCCTCTCAATTTCAAGTGCGTGGCCACCGGTTTCGTCTCAATCGGACATTCCATCCGAAGTTTATATACGCATCGCTCCATCTGTCATGACACGTGTCGCCATCTGGTGGGTCGCGCCCAATTTTGGGCGCGACCCACTGTCCCAGATTCGTAAATAGTTTGTCAAAAGCCCCAGATTCGTAAATAGTTTGTAAACAGCCCCAAATTCGTAAATAATTTGGAAAAAAATACCATTTAGGTGACTCTACAATAACTATCTGACAGAAAAAACCCGTAGCAAACAAACAAAATCTCCTTGTAAGAAATAAGAAGTGAGCATTCTTGCTTGGTACTTAGTGAAATATTAATGGCAGTATTGCCCAAAATTAGAAATCACTCAGGGACTAAAAATAAGATTAAGGACCAAATTAAACCATGTGATAGTTACTGTTTCTTAGCAAAGGAAGGCAGTAGGTGAACCTATTACAAATCATTTCCCCTAAAAATTGGCATGGGCATAAGATCAAGATTGCTTTCTATCAACATACAAACATGAAAAGAAGGAAACTACCAGACGACATCTGTTACCCGAGTCACTTAAACTTATAGTAGTATTATCCAATTTTTTTTTCCAATACATAAGTGAAGATGTTTTAATATCATAATCTTGAATGAGAGAGCAGATTGGAAGACGGAATTTATCTTCCAGTTTTTGCTTTCATGCCCCCAAAGTAACCCCCATTCCTCTAATCTCATAATCAAGCCCAAAACAAAGAAATTAAGAAGCACATTAAGGTTCTCAAAATCTAATGATAAACAACCAAATCTAACATACTGCACACCCAACTGCACGTAGGACAATCTAATAAGCTTATAGCCCATCACAAAATCTATCCATTACCAATTTTCCATTATCTATAACATGCGAAATTTTAGACAATTCATTAAAAATGGGTATGGAATAACCCCCTAAGAACATTTGATTAACTTAAGCAACAAATAGATAATAGATAATGTGAATCTGACCATTTTGGAGAGTCGGGATTTGCGCTTGGTATTCTTCTTGACGAGCAAATGCTGCTTGCCAGCTCTCCTACGCACTATTTTGCCTCGTCCGGTGACCCTAAAGCGCTTTGCAGATGCCTATACCATTTTTAAATACACATTCAAATTGCATGAACTGAAGCCCAATTCACAAAAACAAGTGAGAGAGAGAGAGAGTAAAGAGCGACCTTGTGGGTTTTCATTTTGTAGCCCTTAGCGGATACAATGGTGAGAGGGCGAGGGCTTAGAGGGAGGGGAGAAAGAAGAGTGCAGAGCTTTTGGTGAAGAATTGGAGTAGAGATGCTAGCAGAGGAACTGAGTTTCAGTGAGTTGGCGTTGCTCAATACGGGAAATCGTACTGAAGCGTAAGAGACGCGGGTGTAAGGTAAAAGTCCCACGGCAAAGGACACCGAAGCCATCTTCAGGTAAGGTAAGGTCCGTTCAACAAAAAATTGTGGTTTATGGATAAAGGCAGAGAGACAGAGACACCGCTACTCTATTGTCCTCAATTTTTTTTTTCCCCGTTACTTTTCCGTCATTTCACCTCGTGACTATTTCTGCTGTTTTATTTGGCTTTTTGCCTTGTAAATGTTTTTAATAACTCACTAATTTTTATATATTTATCTCATTCTTTATCGTCAAAGGTCAGGATGGCCGAGTGGTCTAAGGCGCCAGACTCAAGTTCTGGTCCTCGTGAGAGGGCGTGGGTTCAAATCCCACTTCTGACATTCCATTTTTTTTCCTTTTCTGCTTGCCTTAACCATCACTCTTCTAGTGTTATTTTATTTCTTTTCCTCAAGTGTAGTGCATTTTATATTTTTGTTCGAGTTTCGTGTTGTATATGGATGATTAGCATTTCAATATCCAAAATCAAATCATACTTTTGTCCAATTATGTCAATAAACTTTATCATCTAGCTCTTAAAAGATTTGCATCATAGTCCTCTCGTACAAATTTCATTATGAACTAAATGGGGAGAATATAAGGGATCGTCTCTTGTCATTGTCTTTCTCCCCCTTAATCAAATAATCAATAGTGTTTGGTTTCATGTTTATTGTGTCTTCACTGTGGATTTATCTTAAAGTTACTCTATAACAGTCATTACTTGGGAAAAAAGAATAATATAGTTGCCAAATTAAAATAAATTATATAAAAAGAATCAAGATTAACCTTTCAAAACCTTTTATAAAAAGGATTAAAGGTAGTATTATCCTTTTTTACACTTTAGGACTCTATATTCATACTCAATAATCAAAATATGTTTATTCGGTTAAAACATTGAACTACCCAACTACATTATGATACTAATAGGACCATTTTTTGTGTAAAAACCTTCAAAGGTGAATCCTCATTGATAATTCTCCCAAAGTGCAAAGCCATGATATATCAGACTTAAGATATTTTAAATCAAATTAGAATACACTACACAAGACCTTATCCTACTACACAGGAAGCAACTATATTACACTGAGGAGGAAAAGAGAAGTAAAATCGTAGAAGGAACAAAATCCCACAGACGTATTGCTTGACTTGACAAAATGCAAAACATTCCCCACCCCCCAACCCCTCCAAAAATAAATACCTGTGGTGCCTCTAACGACAGGACAGTTACAAGTTAGGGCTCATGCATGGATCACGTGCTTTAACACTCATGCATGGAATTTCCAGAGGCATGAATGCTAGTAGAGGCAAAACTAACAAAATCTCCGTGGGGTGTGATGTTGCATTAAGTATTATACTGTTGTTCTGCAATGGTATAGACCAAGAAAAAATTGACTAATTATACTGGACAAATCATTGTTAGGATCACTTTCACAATGGAGACTCCTCCCAAGCAGTTCCATTATATCATCTTTAAAAGCTTCAGTACCGGGAAAAAAAATAATCTAAAAGCTAAGGAATTGTAAACATAAGTTATATTTTTTGAAGAATTGAGGTTCCAGCTTTTTCTCATGCAGCCAGCACCTCTTCCCTCCCCCCAGTACAAACACAAGTTATGATGGTATAACATAGTTAGCACGTTTCTTTCCTACTAAAGAAAGGTGAAGTTAATTAAGGGTCACTAAGAATCAAGGGAATAAAACAAAAAAATAATGGGGAAGGCTCCTGAGAATCTGAGACACATACTTTGAAGAATCATTCACCATCCAGATCACCTTTGATGTCTTCAAACTCATCTTTGGTTTTCTGTAACCACATATCTGATTCTGATGGATGTGGGTACTGCAGGTTGCCTCCTTCGACAGAGAGAAAGAGAGATAGACATGATAGGCATATGGAGATACCATGTTTTCATATATGATGACAAATTGTGTAAAAGGGGAAGTACATAGGAACTGTTGGAGACAGCGTACAACAAAAACATAAATATTACAGCAAAAAAATAACTGTAAATTTGACAGAAACAGCATTTCAACTGCAGTGTAATCCCATCTCTAGAGTGTAACAGAAGACGAAGCTAACTCCTCAGGTGTCACGGGATTATGCAGCTGCACCCAAAAGCAAATATCTAGTAAGGTATGCTTCAAAAACTGGAAGTAAACATTAACTTACATATCTTTTTGAATGATTTGAATCAATGTATTTGTCATAAGCTACTATTAGATTCAATGAATGGGACGTAGATGCTATAATTGACACACAAATCAGAATCATTTAAATAAAGTTGCTTTGTTTCCATGACATTTCCTTTTTACTTTAAAACTTTGAATGAATTTGCTGAAATCCGAAGCCAGTGCATAAAGAAGGGCCAGAATTTTTGCTTCTGGCAGTGCATCCTCCACGCAACAAGAACTGCCATGCATAAGCGACCAAGCAGGTAATACATGGGCTACCTAGCTTGTTCCCTCCCTCCTAACTTGTAAGTCCTAACAAGCAAACAATTTAAGTGTCTAACCAGAGAGGACAAAGTTTAACATTTGGAAATTAAGACACCAAGACAGGTATGTGATGTGGCTAATCAGGTGAACACATTCCAAATCTAAGCTACCTCCACAAATGACATCCAAGATGCACACTCCCCTCAACATTTACACAAGTTACAACTCAACAAGGTTTAGGCTAACACTCATAATTTATTTCTAGATTAATAGTGCATGATTGGAGACAAAATTTTGAATGATAACTAAACTTCTGCAGCACATCTCACGTATAGTGAAGAAGCTTAATTTCCGAATGCATAATGAAGAAAGACAATACTGACAGTAGTAAAAACCAAGTTTTATTCTAACCAAAATGTCTAATAAATAAATAAAATTACCCTACTTCCATAGTAATGAAGCGTGTAATTTATTAGTCTAGACACAAAGAAGAAGCCCCAAATCAGTAATGAACAAATGAAAAGACTTACAGCATTTGCAACAGTAAGCCAATGAAAAGCTCGGAATAGTTCATCGTTGTGGGAAGGAACGTAGTCGTGGTTCCAATACGTGATGTCCTGAAACGTTGCTTTGGTGTCCCAAGAGTGAGAGTTTTCGTCGGAGGTGGGAGGCGAACTTTTCTTACACAAGACAAAACCTGCAGAGACACACATACATAGGAACAGAAAACATTCACTCACTAGAATATGTGTGTGTGTGTGTGTATATATATATATATATATATATATATATATATATATATATATAAGAAGGGTGTGGTGAAAGAGATAGCGAACCAGAGTAACCGTGAGGAAGAGGGAGTGTTGTTCCTTGGAGTAATCTGCCTCTAAAATGTGCCTCTTGTAACGGTAAACCCTGGTCGTTGACGAGAGCTATGTGTTTGGGTTTGAAATAGTGGGAAACGGAGGCGGGACCATCGTGCTTGACGCAGCAGGGGAGTTGATGAACGCGACCGCTCAGATCCTCAATCCCGTTTCCATGGCGCTTCAGATCTATGGTGGGCTTTTCCATGTGCTACTTTCCTCTTCCAATCCACCCTGTTCGCTTCCGTCGGAGGAGCTACAAATTTCAGGAAAAGCTTAATATAATAAACACTCTTTCCTTCCCTCTTCTTTTTCCCTCCTAATTTTATTTGTAGCTCCCAAACACTCGATTCAAACAAGAAATTAATTAATGATAAGTTGTTTTAACAAAATAAAAATTACAAACAAATATTTAATAAAAAATCATTGAAGTGTGAAATTAAAAACGAATAAAAAATTAGAATGCAAAAGTTAAAAACAAATATTTTTATTTGATTTTTGTACCCGGTCAATTTTCATTGTTGGGAAATAATATTTATTGTAAAAATAACATGACTACTGAGTCAGTAATCTTTAAATAACTTGAATTTGTTGACATGTGTTTTGTTAGCTTTGTGTGCCTTTAACAGAAGTTCATTATGGACAACTAATTAAATCAAACATAAAAATCCGTGAAATATTAAAATCAGAAAAATAATAATGTAGGTAACAAAATCAAAATCACCTATTTTACAACTACTAAAAAATTATTTAAACCTTTCATCCGTCCCATATCCCTAACTTATTTTGTGTAAAAGATCTGTCATTCCAATAGTATTCTCATTTTTGTATCTTTTAAAACCAAAAAACACCAATGAGAATTAAAGTTTAAAAACAAATCCAAACCATACTCTTCAATTATTTGCAAAGATTGTAATTGACATAGTAGGGCGTGTGAAATGAATATCAAGGTCGAGTGCATAGAATAAAATCTGCTTTTGCACAATTTAAAGACATTTTCTTCTATAGAACATATTGACTATGGTATTGCATCAACTGTTTTAACTTCTACGTGATCGGGTTAACAGTTAAAACAGCATAGGAATCAAATAGTTGATAGATACAATGATATCTGGGATACAGATCCCACCAGCATTAACCACCAGGCAATGCATTTTAGGAAAAGCGGATGATAGTAGCATTGATTCAATGTGTAAAGTCAATTATACGCATGCTACATATTGTACAATCCCAAAATCCATTTGCATGCAAATGGCTTTACAAAAGGAATAGAACATTGCGGAATACATAAAAAACACAAATTGTCCGTTAAGAGCTCCACTCCTTCTATCAGTTACAAACTATATCCCTTCTGAAATTCAAGCCAACAAAAAGTAGAAACTCTGGATGTTATTGTCTTGTCAATATGGCTACTGCTTCCCATTCTAAACTACATATCACATCCTGCATAGCAGTCAAATAATAAACCATCAGAAAGGAAGTTTCCACCTTCATCTTTTTTTTACTTACTCTTTATTTCCATTTTATTTATTTTTAATAAATAAACCATTTTATCTTTTTTTAAATATAAAAAAATTAAATGAGCTAAAAAAAAAACCATCAAATCATTTCCTCATAACAGTAATACAAACAATACTAATTGCATCCACTTACCGATGGATTATGTCGATCAATATCAAAGCTATTGATGGCACAAGGTTCAGCCAGCAGCTCAATAGGTTCCTCACCTATACAATGTAAGAATACAACATCAAATTCAAAGACGCACCGAATCAATGCACAATGTAGTTCAATTAAAGGGCTTAAAATTACAAATTGATCAATATCAAAATGTTTTATGTATTCACTTTTAATTACAAATCTCAGAAAACATAAAACAAAATGAAAATAAAGTATTATTTTAGCAATTAAAAGTGAAAACGAGTAACGAAAACAGAATATTTTTCCAAAATAAACAGGCCTTAAAATTTTCTTGTTCCACGATAGACATAAATGGAGATTCCACTAGCTTATAAATAGACAATATGAAGTCCAATTCATTATGAATTGACACCTTAACATGTTGCAAATTGCAATGAACTATATACCTTGCTCAATCACACCGAGAATTCCATCCTCTGAGCAGATCATGGAAGGTAAGATCCGGGTAGATGAAGTATTTGGTTTTATACAACGATCATACTGAACCTCCCAAACTTCACTTTCAGATATTGACTGGACTGCAGTGTTGCCACCAGCTCCAGCCTCGCCTGAAAGTATAATTGGTTGTTGCTGCCACCTAAGATCCCAGGCAAAAACAGTACCTAAGGAACCACCAGCCTGAGTATGTAGTAATCACAGAAACATCAGCAGCAGCAGCATACAAGAAAAAGCACAAAGCATCATCAAACCACCAGTTTGATTTATTCAAGTCTGACAAAAGAAAATCAATAATCATTCATCCAGTACTGATGTCAAAGCAGTTGTTAATGAATAAGTGAAAAACAGCTAACAGCTCCGGCAATGTCATTAAACTGGCCTAAAATTTTGTTAAATCACAAATTAAGCACATCATAGGAGCAGCCATGTTAGTTGTGCTGGCATTATGCCACATTCATATTTTCAACTTTAGCAGGTTATTGACCGATAGAGTTGCATACATTAACTAGCAGTCTACTGCTGAACATAAAGAAACAACAACAAGCACCAATATCACAAAACGCTTCATCAAGTTGCAGCATCAACCATCAAGTTTTTAAAAAAACCAGCTGCAGCCATCAGATATCAGCAACATTGTTAAGCTTTTTTGGGTGCCTGCAACCACAATTGTGACCACATCACTGGCATTTGTCCAGAATTTCCCACAAACAGAATTTGAAACCTTGTCAACCATTAATGGAGTAAAACTAAAATCTAAACACAATTATGCTCCCAGCTCCTTACAAGAACATTCACAAAGTGGCATGTATTTGTTATCTTATTCACAAAATAACTGGATATAGCAAACATTGATGACAATTGAAATATAGGCATCTAACCAGGCAAGTGTGCTTTCGGGACGGATGAATGTCAATAGAGTGCACAATCCCAGATGTCAATTTTTTATCCCTGCAAACATAATTACATGGCAAATCATCAGGCAGATTTCTAACACAGCATAATAAGTTTCTACTTGCTGATTGGATTGTCATCACACACAACATTTTATATTTAGAAGTTTTTGAAGTAATGATAAGCATTATACGACACTCTAAAATAATTACGCACTGCTCTAACATTTTTATTTTTCTTACCAGTTACCCTTAAATTGAGAAACCGGACCTCCCGGTTTCCGTTGGTCCCACCAATGAAGACCGAAGCCGTAGCCACCGGTGGCGAACTCCATCGGAGACGCCCACCTCACCGCCGTGTAGGATACCAACCCGGCGCTATCAAACAACCTCCGGTAGTTCAAATTGGAATCCCCAATACCAACCAAGTTGACCTTCCCATCTTCCCCAACAGTCACGCACTCGACGCCACCGTCCATTAGGTCAACGCAAGAAGCGGGAACGGAATGCAGCGAGCCCTCGGGAATCGAGACCTCGGACTCGAGCGTTGCGTCGGAGGAATCGGAGAAGAGGAAGTGGAGAGAGCCGGAGGAAGTGGAAGCGACAATGAGGGGCTTCTGGAGGAAGTGCGCGGCCTTGAGGGAGGAAACGCGGGAAGGAGAGGACCACGAAGAGTGGGATTCCAATGAGAGGGGGTTTGGGTTGAGAGAGTGGATTTCGATGGAGGAAGCATCGGAATCGAAGTCGAAGAGTGCGAGAACTGCGAATCGGTCGAATGCAGATTGTAGGGGAAGCCAGCGAACTGCGTCTACGTATTTGTGTTGGGGGAACCTCTGTATTGCCGTAGCTGCCATTGCCAGGGTTTGATGCAATGCGACTACACAGAAAGGGTGCCAGCTTGTTTTTTTATGACCTAAATATTCCTCTGCATAAAAGAAATTAAGTCCTTCAAATTTATCGAAAATTATCAAATTTCGTGGGGATTCATCTTTGTATTCGCTCCATCTTATTCTGTTTCAATTTTGGGATATAAACACAGAAATATAATTAATATTTAAGATTACATAGAAATTATTACGTAATTTATAATATATTTTTATCTATTATAGGAGTATTGATTAATTTTTCTTTATAATAAACGGTTTAGGACATAAAATATAATATTGTAAAAATTGGTTGAGAAAACACACGGTGGTCCGTCGCTTATAATTTCCCTTGGTAGCATTCATGTACTTTTATTTACCTTGAAGCAAATTACGAGGTTGCCCTTCGCTTTATAGGTGATTTTACTCGAACCAATTTAACTTGTTTATTGTTAGGTTTTAGTACTTATGGATAAGAGGAAATGGAAGTGAGTGGAAGGAGCTGTGGCGTTTTGGGCCTCCCATATTGTGTTCCTGTGAGAAAAAATGGAAGGAGGTTTGTGACAACTTTGGCTAAAAGGAAAGAGTTTCAGGAGAATGGTAAGGGATCCTCTTTCCCACTGAGGGTTTCCAAGTCAATTATCGCTCGTGGTGCCATTGGACTGTTTGGATTGGGGTTCGTCGATGCCGGGTTAGTAACTTGGCAATAGCATGCTTTGTTTTCTTTTCTTTCTTGTCGAGTTTAAGGAAAGTTTTGTTGGTTCTGGATTCATGGCAATGCATAAACGTTGTTTCAGGTACAGCGGAGACTGGTCGAGGATCGGAGTGATAACACCGCAGACTGAGGATTTGCTTAAGCTTGCAGCTTTTGTCGTGGTTCCCTTGTGTATTTTTGTAATTTTTTTTCTGCCCAGCGAGCAAAATTCTTGAATTCTTCTACTGGAATTAATTGTGAGTTTGGTTGAATATCTTGTATACTTGGGGTTTAAAACTCAATGGAATACAATAGTCGATCTAAATCTAAAATCATAGTTGAGATATGTCTACAAGTGAAGTTGTATTTCAGATAGATCCTTCAACGCCAATCCACTAATTTGTTGCTTACTGTTAACTGATTTGTTGCTTTTAGGATTAAGCATTGGAAAGTAAACTAACACGAACTAAACATGGTATAGGTTTGTAAGGATGTTACTTGAATAATCAATAGGGAAATATTTCCAATGCATTTTTAGGAAACAACTACTTTTGTACTTGGACGTTGTTACCGTAGTGTTGGGATTAAAGAAAATTATAAAGACTTTGGAATTGGATTCCATCTATTTCGCTAGTCAACCATTAGTTTTTTTTTTCTTAATATTAACGTTTGTGCTTATGTAACACTGACATGTTATTTACACACGTGGTAGCTAATGTCTAAGAGTATAATGGTACTTAAAAGTTAAAAGTAAAGTTTTTTTTTTTAACTTTATTAAGACTTGTAACATCATAGTTACATTTAAGTTGGTTACATTCAACTTAGTCCCTAAAGTTAATTACTTATTGTGTTTATGATGCATGTTGCTTGTAAATTGTAAATTATAAATTTACAATACCTTCTACATGTCAGATATGAAATTCTAACCATGTTTGTAATTCCTCAAGTCATCATGAAGCAAGATAAAAATAAAAAATAAAAAACCTCAATTAAGGCTCATGCAACCTAAATAATAAGAAAAATGACTATGTTCACACAAACTATAAATCTAATCAATTTATTTGAAAATTCATACTAACAAACGGCCTCTGAATTATGCAGAACGTAAATAGAAAATGTTTAGGTTTAGATAAAGCATGCAATTAACGAAATATGGCAACCAATAGGCAGTGATTTGTACTTAGCTAGATACTGAAGATTTCTTTACCAAAGTCTACCAAGTTAAATATTCATTCATACATCAAGTTCACGAACCTGTTCATAATTTGATTTTGGAATGTTGTATCTGGTATGACGAATGCAATGTACAACAGTAAACATGCAAAACTTGAGCATCAAGGGAAAAGAAAATAGCTATGTTCATGTTAATGTACACTTAAACGCCTGATTCTTTTTATGCACCCTTTCCAAAGTGAGACAAGATCCTCAAACAGTTTCTACTTTCTCAAAAGTGACCATCCGTAGAAACATCCAATATGACTCTCTTCGCATAGCCCTTACATGTTAATATGGTCTTATGATCTTTTCTGTGATTACATCTTCTATAAGTTCTATCTGAAGATTCAAATGAATAAGTTGTAAAAAAAAAAAAAAAAAAACAGAATTGCTAAAACACAACATTATTGCTACTCTTCGGAGTTGAAGAAAAAGTTAAATTGCACTCTTATCTCTGTCAATTACCTTAGCCATTTCTCACTCCAATCATATCGCATTCATGCAATAGAAAAACTGACAATAAAATTCTAATTATTTATCTCTCAAGAGTTTTAAGACACATAATTATCAGTTGGCTATTGGCCTATTGCACACAAGTAGGAGATCCATGTCGGAAATCCAATATGACTAGTATGGCAACACTATGGGCAAGTGCACCAAGAACAACAAAAACATGAAAAATTTGATGGCTGTGCCCTGTGATATCAAATGCTCCTGGCTTCCATCGTTCTGGTATTCTAGAAACATAAAATCCAGCTCCGGTGGCATATAGAATGGCCATAGCAAGCTCATATCCAAGTGCAACAAATATATGGGGATGGCCCCAATACAGGACAACAGCATGAGCTGCAGGAATTATACCTGAAAAGCCCATGGAGAGGAATAAGGAGGCCCTGAGGGGTCGGAACCGAGGTGTAGAAAATGAAGGTGCAAGTAGAGTAATAATGGCAAGGACTCCAAGCACAGATATTGATGCCAAATAGAATAACCTTGCGTAAGGATTGCAGAAAAAAACATAGTAAATTGGAGCAAAGAAGGAACAGACAATCATAAGAGAAATGCCAGCATAATCTAGACGCCAGAAAAATAGGTTAAAGCCTTTGGAGTGGCAGGCCAGAAGATGGGAAAGAGAACTGCAAGCTAAGCATCCCATTCCTCCAGCTAAGAAAACGAACCAAGGCCATCGAGGAATTGTTTCTACCACAGATCCTTTCATCTCACCAAGGATGGAAGAGTCCAGAACGTGTCTAAAATGCAAATCCTGAAAAACAATACATAAAAACAGAACCAACAATTGATAGAATAACAAATTAATACTATAGTTATCTTATGTTTAGGGCACACAGTACATCACAATAATAATAGCCAAGTAAAGAAGTAAAAACATGATTAAACCATGATCTAAAATCCCTCAAGACCAAGTCCTTCAAGAGGATGAGTAAGCTCACATGATCCTCTATAGTGCAATATACTTGTGTTCCAAAATCAGACCGAACTAGCCGGTTGGACTGGAAAATCGGTCAGTTGATCGGTTCAAATAAGACACAAAATCGGCCTCAAGACAGGTCAAAGAACTGAAAAACCGAGAAACCCAATAAAAAAAATCAAGGAAAAAAAAAACAAATTATAGCAAGTCAACAAAAATGCTTAATACAACATCATTTTGATTTATTTTCTTAAAAACTGAAATCAACCTAAAATATTTATCATTTTTTATTCTAAATGATAACTTCTCCCAATCAGATATTAATGAAAATCTAAAAGTAGAAGAGGACCCCACTAAAAACATTCGAAAAGAGGTGATGGTTAAACTTCACGAGAGAATGTAAGAAATCTCATTATAAAAGAATTATCAAAAGTTATATTCAATGTTTGTAAAACTAGACCGATGATAAAGATATTACTTGAAAGGTTACTGGTCCAATCATAATTAAATCACAGTTGAATCAGTAATGATAATTATAAACATATTCATTTTATAACACTAAAAAAAAAAAACTAAAAATAATGCATAATTTCACAGGCTTTTAACATTTAAAGTGCATACTAAAGTTCAAATTAAATATTAAATATATTATAATACTAAGTCAAAGATTCAATAAAACACATCAACATTTACTAATAATAACAAATTTATATGTAGAATTAAAAAGATGATAAATATTTTAGATTGATTTCCATTATTTTAAGAAGAAAAAAATGAAAATAATGTTATATTAAGCATTTTTTGTTAACCCGCTATATATCTGATTTACCCGATTTTTTACCAGTTTTTCAGCTCTTCAGACTAATTTTTATTCAGGTCGGTTTTATGGTTTATTTGAACTGGACACCTGATGATTTCTGTAAAAAAAAAAAAGAAAAAAAAAAAGAAGACGAGTTTGATTTTCAAAACACAGATATCTTCTAATAAGCCTGTATAAAATAAATAGATACATTTAATTTAAGGCATAGAAAAACATTCCATACTTATTATGCAGAGCAAGTAAGAAGATTAATAGAAGGGTGTTTTAGGAGGATTTAGAAATTAGAATTATTTAATAAGTTATATTCGCATGTTTATGGTGTAATAAGCATCATAAAAAAAAATGGTTATAATGAGAAACGCATAATAACTTTCGCATCCTTTCCTAAATTATATTATTAAAGTTAACATATTTATACATAACAATAACAATTCTGTTATAGTTAAAAAAAATAAACAATTCAGTTTGCGATAGGATAAACCCTTCACACTTTCTGTGATACACTATTTGCTCTGTAAAGTATTCCATACTTACTTCTTATTTTATTTTATTTTAGTTGTTTTAGTCAGAAAAGTAATAATAGACACAAATTAATTAATTTAATTTATATCACTATTTTATTAATTGTATCAAACAATAAATTTGAATTGATTTTGCGATATGCATAATAATCACTAGATTCACTACTACTATCCTTTGGCAATGTAACATCTATCACTATTATTATGCGAAACAATGAATTTAAAATAAGTTTTATAAAACATTACCGGGAAGGCGTCACTGTTAGACCCGTTCATCTCCGCCGCCGAGGTCGACAACCCGAGCGCCGTGGACGATCTGGCGTTCCATTCTCACATTCACACAACATCAGTTCATTCATTCAGTCTCATACCGAACAACAACACTAGTATACACAAACATCAAAACGACGTGGCGATCCTGCGTTTAGCATACCTGAGCAAATTCCAGAGCTCCGAGGTGGTGCTCATCGCCGCCAACACAGCGAATATGAGAAATCCTCCTACATGCCTGCAGTCACCAAACGCGAGTAATTATTAATCATCAATCGAGCAAACGAAGCAATCGCACACCAAATGTTTGAAATGAGACTGTTGGAACTTAGAATTGAATCGTACGTCCAAATGTTTAGGGTTTCGTTGTGCCACGCGAAGATGCTCCACAAGGCTTCCTTCACGGGCCATTCGGAGCGGTAATAGTCCAATATGAACTCGCTGTCCTTTAAGTACTCCGGCAGCTCCTCGAACTTCACCAATTGGCGTTTGAATCGCTTCGATTTCGCCGGGATGTTTGCGCCGCTCCGGCGAAGGTTAATCATCGTTAATCACGGTTACAGTACAGCCTCGCCGTCACCGGCGACTCTACGCTCTGTGACAGATCTACTCTCTACTCTTTACCCCCACAAAAGCACCTCTACACTTCAATTTCTCTACAATATCTTGTCTTGTCTTGCAAAATGCAAATAGTTATAGAAACGCGGTAAAATATTGATCGTCACGGTATTCGCGCTTTCTAGAATAAATAAATAATTGTTCACCGTCCACGCTTCCAAAAAAAAATTATGATTACCAGGCAAAACAGAGATACTGTCTACATTTTTAAAAAAAAAATAAAAGGAAAGGAAATAATATTTTGGAACTCAATAAGAAATGAGTATGAGGATATAACAATTGGTAGAACAGAGTTATTTTATAAACTTTTTAGTAGTACTTTGAATTTGATTCTTAGGTATAAATAAAAGAAATGATAATAGTCTGTTAATTTTATCAAAATAGAGGAAACAAGGTCAAATATAAAAATATGCATCTTCCGTCACATTATAATCTTGTAAGAGAAAATAATTATCTCATAATAATTATTATTATTTGTTCTGATTGTTTTCAGAACACGAATGTATAACACCGAAGTGCTATGGAATTGCTGTTTGATCACTCTAACCCTGTAGCTCCAAGGATATCATGGAGGATGATTCCTCGGGGCAGGAGATCACAAAGATACACCAATTGACATGGGGTGTGTGCTCTGTGTAATTGAAAGAGAGAGGGTTAGAATGTATATGTGTTTGTGTGTAACTTTCTCCATGGAGGACGTCCCTATTTATAACTTTAATAATACTGACCTGAGTTAGTTGAGTAGTGAGCCTCATCCATTATCTGTATATGGAGATTGACTGATAGTGGATTTAGTGGCTATAAGGTTGTTATCTCCACTACCTTCGGTTATCTGAATAATTGATAAGTGGGTAGTTATAATATTTGTCATATCTTTCTATCCTTTGATGATTAAGATATTAGGCATTTGAATTAATAAGATAAATGAGCCTTTTATTTTTGGCCAAGGGAAATTACCATAACAGATGCCCCCCAGCTTGGTTGGTCAGCACTCTGACCTGCCAAGCTGTATTAGCAATTATCGCTGAATCGAGGTTGATGAAGATATTCAATTCTTGAGTTTTTAACCCTTTCTTGGGTTTTACCCCTCAAGATTCAATTCTTGAGTTTTTAACACTCTCTTGGGCTTTACCCTCAATTAATCAATTCTTGAGTTTTTAACCCGTTCTTGGGCTTTACCCTCAAGCAATAAACTCTTGAGTTTTTAACCC
>PYAF01002407.1:332651-347790 GCA_007407185.1 Glycine tomentella
CGTGATAGATCACAAGGATTGTTGGGTTTGTCTCAGAAAGCATATATTAATAAAGTTTTAGAGAGATTCGGAATGCAAAACTGCTCATCGTCTCCAGTACCAATTCAAAAAGGAGACAAGTTTAGTATCATGCAATGTCCTAAGAATGAATTGGAACGAAAAGAAATGGAAGCAATTCCATATGCATCACTTGTTGGGAACCTAATGTATGCTCAGACTTGTACGAGACTAGATATTAGCTTTGCAGTTGGAATGTTGGGAAGATACCAGAGTAATCCTGGTATGGATCATTGGAAAGCTGCAAAGAAAGTTCTGAGATATTTGCAAGGCACTAAAGGTCACATGCTTACTTATAGGAGGTCTAGTAACCTTGAAGTGATTGGATACACAGACTCAGATTTTGCAGGATGTGTGGATACAAGAAAATCTACTTATGGTTATCTGTATTTTTTGGCTGAAGGAGCTATATCATGGAAAAGTGCAAAGCAGTCTGTAATTGCTGCATCCACTATGGAAGCTGAATTTGTGGCATGCTTTGAAGCCATGGTTCAGGCTAAATGGTTGCAGAACTTTATTTCAGGGCTTGAATTGGTCGACAGTATTAATAGGCCGCTGAAAATTTATTGTGATAATTCTGCAGCAGTCTTCTTTTCTAAAAACGACAATTATTCAAAAGGTGCTAAGCATATGGAATTGAAATACTTTGCCGTTAAAGAAGAGGTTCAGAAACGTAGAGTGTCTATAGAGCATGTTAGCACTAATTTTATGTTAGCTGATCCCTTGACGAAGGGATTACCGCCGAAGACATTTATTGGTCATGTATGTAGTATGTGCATTATGTCAGCTAATAAATGTTAATCATTATTGTAATTATTGACTATTGACACTCTGAATTCAATGATGTTTAAGTTTCTGAAAATTATTCTGTTTTCAAATTTATGTATACATGCATGTATAATTGATTATTTTGAAAAAACAGGATTTGTCACTGATGAAGACATAATAGTATTATTGTGGGACATTATGATGTAAACTTCCATTAAAGTATCATATTAGGAAGAAGAGCTAATATAGTAGTACATGGAAGGAACTTTGCCGATTTGATAGCATATAACCGTCATGACTCTTATTGGTTTTATTTCTGATCATGACTTATGATGAGACCAATGTATGAAAACTTTAATCCTATGTATGCGCATTATAATTGTTTTCATTAAATCATGAAATGTAATTTATGACATGAGCCAAGTGGGAGAATGTAAGATTTATCATTGTGGCTCATTTAAATTTGATTTAATGAATAAAGGATATAAAGATAATTGGTTACAATGAGAAGTTATTCAAAGGATAATTGTTATCTTTAAGCATTAAAGATAATTGTTGATAAATTATCTTTAATGCATTAAAGGATAACTGTTGATAGGTGCAGTTATCTTAATCGTAGTGGTTCAGTTTCTATAAATACAGATCTAGAAAACTGAATACCACCATTTATCCAATCCCTATCAAAGAAGATACAAGAAAAGAAAGGGTCAAGACTCTGAGAAAGCATTCTGCCATTAAAGGATTTTCCCCAAAGAATCTACGAAAGTACTCTACCAATAAAGATCTTCCGCAATTATGGACAAAGGTATGTTTATGTGAAACTCATGAATTCTAAAGATCCTTTTTCATGTTCTTGATGTAATTATTATTGAACATGAATAGTAGATTACTGCTTACAGGAAATGGCTAAAGGCAAGGAAGAAAGTTTCTCTTATTCATTAGTGGACTGGTTGCAGAACTCTGCAATGTCTTAGGGAAAGTATCAGGTTATATATGAACAGAATGAGCAGGGGAGGAATTTCTGGAAGGTTCAGCGTTGGATCCTGTGGAGATGCTAATATGGTTGAAATTTGTTTGGCTATAGCGTGTCTAATGGTAAACTTTTGTGAGTATATTACTGTTTGCATATTCTGGTGAACTGTTTATGTGAGTAAGAACTGGTGTGAATTTTGATGATGTTGGCATATGCTTCGACAGAAATTGGATTTGGAGATCACATCGAAATTGTTATCTGTTAAGTTTATGGATTCGTAAGCATTGTTGATGTCACTTTTCTGATATGTTTTGGGTCGTATACATGTACAGGGCATGTGTAATCTTGCGGGTTTGATGTGGGGTTAGATTTTTTTTTTTTTTTCAGATTTTATCATGATGTTGGAATTAACTTGGTGTGCTAGCACAACTTGTGCAGGGGTGGGCATGTTTTCAAAAATCCAATCCAGATCTTAAATGGATTGAATTTAAATTTCAGATTCATATTTTGTAAGAAAATCAATTTGGATTTTTTTTTGTTGAATTTTAAATCCAACTTTAAAATCAAAAATAATTTTTTTTGTTTAAAACTACTTTTAAAATTATTTAAAAAGCATACTATATATTTAAGAAAAAACATCCTTAACCAACATTGAACAATATAGTTTATGATTGATTTTGGTTAGAGTTTTTTTCAGTCTATTTCAGCCACAAGTTGAATTTTAACTCACTCTTCGTAGTTATAAATATAATTCTCATGGCCTTTCAAAAAAAAAAAAAATGCAACAATGAACAAGTGAAATCATTTATAATTTACAATAAATTTTAACGGCTAGTTCATTTAATTTTATCTAAAGGGTTTGCTTTGTAAAGGAATGAAATGTCGAACCAATTTCTTTTTCAATTTTCACGTACCCACCTTTCAGTCTCTCATCAGATAGACATATGTAATCCTAATTCTTATTTATAAATTATAATATTCTTCAGTTCATTTAAGTTTTCCGTTCTACGTACTGAGACCTTCAAGAAGTATGAATTATAAAGAATCTGCGTGAGAGGAAGCTTTAAAGTTAGCACAAGCATGCAACACAGAAAAATATTTATTTCGTTAGTAATAATTCAGGGATGTTTTGGTATAGTTTATTTCTCATAAGTAATTATTTGTTTTTCAAAATAGTTACATTAAAGATTAACCAATTGTTCATTTTGTTATAACAGAGACGAGAAAAAAAAATGTAGAAAAAAATCACGCACAGATTTAATATAGTTCAACATCTTTAATCATTCTTTATTCTATCAATACGTCAAAAAGTATAAATTATAAAACATTTGTGTGAGAGACAGATATATATGAGAAAATAAATATTTCTGACCTTGTTAATGTAAAAATGATTTTACACTCTTATCAAACATAAATTATCCGTGTACTAGGTACACTAGTTATTTAGTTAACATTTTTCTTAGAAAAAAATCTCAAACATTTTAATATAACAAACCAAATGAGCACTTGAGGCTGGTGAATGACTTTTCGCCATTAGGTGCAATTTAGGTGACCCCTCAGTGAGTGGCAGTGAGAGGCAGTGTTTGAAAATGAGCAATGGTTTGCTTACCAAATTTCTACTAAACACCAAAGCATGACTAATTAATGCATTTATTTTAGTGCATGTGTCGTTTTACCCATTAACAGTACGGTGTGCATAGCAGTCCATGTACATCTCCATCCACTGTAGGAAGCAAATAGTTACTGCAAACATGATCTAATTCTTAAGCCCCACTAACATTAAGGATTGTACAGAGGACGCAAATTCAGAAATGGTGGAAATGCGGGGCACCCCTTAACCCAAAAACTGCATAACCCTTTTAATCGTCCACATGGGGTAGTTACACCTACATGGGTAACATGGTGCAACTGCTCTGCGTTAAATTACTTGTCTAAGGAGACAACATTAGGTAACTTAGTAAAGTAGTACTATGTTACATTTTAATTTCTCTTTAAAAAATATGGAATTAATATATGGTTCAACCACATGTACATGTTGATAATTAGGTGTAACAACGCATTCTACGTATACTTTAAAATTTTGTCCTGCCTAGCTAAGTTATAGATATTCAACCAGCTAATCACTTAAAAAAATAATAGTAAATAAATACAAAAGTCAAATTTGATCTTGCAAAAGTTTAGATTATATAGTGACTAGTATGATGATTTTTGTCGAATTGAGAATTAACTTATTCTTAACCGTTAAATCCCCAATAATCCTCCCACATATTATATCTTTAGCTGATTAACAGTTTTTACTTCAACTCCTCTGAGCCTTAATTACCATACACATGAACAGACTTATTTCGAATTTGAGCTGCAATTTACAAATTTTATATCGTACAGTACATGCATATATAAGCTTATCGGCATTAATAAAACTAATTTGTTGTATGGATAAATGAATGGAAATACCCAAATATAATTAAGATGAAAAACACAATTGTTGAATAAAACTTTATATTGATTAATCATTTAATTTTATGATTAAAACTTTATAGATTATACAAATGATTAATTTACAGTAATATAATATATTTTTGTACAGAATATATTTTTTCTAATTAATTTTGTACATATTTTAAAATTATATGCATAGCCTTGGGTTTTTTACTACTTATATTTAAAATTTCTCGTGTAAAATATTTAAATACTTACACTTTTAATGTGAAAAAGAAGATGTTTTATCGATTTTTTTTAAAAAAAGTAGACAGTTTGTTAGATCCTCAACTTTTTTTTTAAAACAAAAGTCCAAAGATGAGTAACAATTTTACTTGAAATATTCCTAACTAAAGAGTTAAAGATTAATTTCTTAAAATATTAATAATTTTTTTCATGCACAGTAACTTAAGAGTCAAACCTTTAATTATATATTTTAAAAGACTAAAATTATCTATGAATGATACCACATTATTTGATAAATTATTTTAAACTTATTTTTTATATCCACATTATCCCGCTGTGTGTATATATATATAATCTAATTATGAAAATAATGTAAACAGGAAATACTTGTTTATGAGATACAAAACAAAGGATAAACCTATTAAAATTAACAAATTAAGAGACATCAAAAGTATTGAAAGCTACATCACACAAAGTTGGAGTGAAGACAAGGGAGAAACAATTTAACATAGAGCCGATTTTACAGACGGCCAGAAACGACCATCTTTGAGCCGGCTATCCCCATGTTTGCCAGCACAATCTATTCTAACCCCATCCTTTAGCCCATTCCTTTATAAACCTCTTCACTTCATTCACTACTATATAATAACTCATTCATATATATAAACTTATTTTGTATGCACCATTATATCATCACCGTTCATCTTTGTTCTTTCTCGTGCATGGTGCAACCTTCTCCATGGCCAAAAAATCACAGCTGCGTACCCAGAAAAACAATGTTACCACCAATGACGATAATAATCTTAACGTAATCAACACTGTGACCACCAAGGTGAAACGAACAAGGAGAAGTGTCCCTAGAGACTCCCCACCTCAACGCAGCTCAATATACCGAGGAGTCACTAGGTTGATCTTAATTTGATTAATTGATTCCTTGTTTATTCAATTTATCATTGCCTCTCTCTGTCTCTCAACTTCTTCAACTCATCATTTTAATTTTAATTATTCCTATAGTTAGCTAATTTCATTAAATGGGTATATATTCATCATATCAGGCACCGATGGACAGGCCGATACGAAGCTCATTTGTGGGACAAGCATTGCTGGAATGAGTCACAGAACAAAAAAGGGCGACAAGGTTCATGCTCTTTACCGTTTGATCAATAGTTTGCATCAATTTAATTTTATCAATATTCGAAGTTAGCTAATATTTCTAATTTAATTTCCTTCCATGTGGTATTCTCAATCTTGTGGGGGTTGGTCACATATCATCGGGTTCAGTCTACCTTGGTACGTATATCAGAGTATATATTAATCAAAAGAGTGGTTGTATCCAAGTATATGGTTATTAAGCAAGTTTTATATTATTCAGGCGCTTATGACAATGAAGAGGCAGCAGCACATGCTTATGATCTAGCAGCACTGAGATACTGGGGTCAAGATACCATTCTTAATTTTCCGGTACATAATTTTATTATTCTAAAGCACTTTTCTTTATTAATATATGTTGTGTGGTTTTACATATTTTATGCATCTTGCGAGTGAGATTAATTTAGAACCAAAATAAAACACTCCAAATTTGTGTTTGAATTGCAGTTATCAAACTACCTCAACGAACTGAAAGAAATGGAGGGTCTATCACGGGAGGAGTATATCGGATCGCTGAGGAGGTAAATTTCTAGCAAAGCTTCTTTTTGGGTAATCAATAAGATTTTCACAAAAACTATGCCTTATATAGAGACGGTTTTGTTTAAAATTAAATTGCAGGAAAAGCAGTGGTTTTTCTCGGGGAATTTCTAAATACAGAGGTGTTGCAAGGTATGTATATTTTGCATATGCATATATTATGTGCATCTGCTAATTGAATAAGCTGATTCACTCTTCGAAATCAACCATACACCCAGTCGTAGACATCATCGATACTAGCTAATCAATTTTTCATTACTTTCAATTACCAGACACCATCATAACGGAAGGTGGGAGGCTCGGATAGGCAAAGTTTTTGGCAATAAATATCTTTACCTCGGAACCTATGGTAAGTTCTCATCTCCTTAAACAGTTTTAAGTTTTAACCAGCAATGAGAAAATGCATTAACATTATTGATTAATATTACACGGAAATGCTTTGAATCTTACATAATGTGCCCTTTGTTATTATTTAGCAATTAATGGCAGCACTGAAGTGCAGAACCTTTGATAATATTGGATGTTGTTTAATAAAAAATAAAGTTTTATCCTTAATAATTAAAATAGCTAGACCTTTAATTAAATTTAAATTTGATTGAAGAATAGCACCAAGAATACTACTTATTTGCAAATAAGTTTTGCTGTTTAATCCTAGTAGTAATATACACAAGTGGCACAACTCTAATTAGTATAACTGATCAATCCTTTTGGTCCACGTCCATAAACTAATTTCTTCAATTTCAAACTTACATGAAAGCACTTTTACAATTATTGTAAACCAAAACCATCCGGAAGTACTTCAATAAATCACTTCATTCATTACATTCAATTCGGTTATTATTTAATTAGCTTATCCCCACGCCGTGGGTTTGCATGGGTCATGTATGGCAAATTTTATCAGTCGTCGTATTCTATGTGGCAGGGAAAGCCACCAACTCTTAACGGATTTGTTAACTTAACCTTTTCTCTTTACGCACTATATTATAATACATCGTTATCATTAATATAAAAACTTATATATATTGATCATATGTTGTACCCATTATAAAAATCTCAAATCGATCATCTTTCTAATTTTCGCAGCTACCCAAGAAGAAGCTGCTACTGCCTATGACCTGGCAGCCATAGAATACCGTGGACTCAATGCTGTCACCAATTTCGATCTCAGCCGTTACATCAAGTGGCTTAAGCCCAACAACAACACCAACAACGTTAACGACGACCACATTAGTATTAATCTCACTAACATAAATAATAATAATAATAATAATAATAATAATAATAATAATAATAATAATTGCACTAACAACTTCACCCCAAGCCCTGATCAACAACAAGAAGCTAGCTTCTTCCACAACAAAGATTCACTCAATAATACTATTGTAGAAGAAGCCACGTTGGTGCCACATCAGCCTCGTCCAGCGAGTGCCACGTCAGCATTGGAGCTTCTACTTCAGTCATCAAAGTTCAAGGAAATGATGGAGATGACATCTGTGGTCAATCTTTCATCAACACAGATGGAATCTGAGTTGCCACAGTGCACATTTCCTGATCACATTCAGACGTATTTTGAGTATGAAGATTCCAATAGATATGAGGAAGGAGATGATCTCATGTTCAAGTTCAACGAGTTCAGCTCCATTGTGCCGTTTTACCAATGTGACGAGTTCGAGAGTTGAAGAAGTGAGGTTTATATAATGCATGGAAAAAAGAAACTCTGATATGTTTGTTTATTTGTTTAATTTTTTTATTATGTTAAAGACCATATTCACAAATCTTTAGCTCATTAAGGTTTCAGTTTTTAGAAGAGAGATCATGTCATTCACAAATATTATAATAAGTGGACTTGTTTTTAATTTGTGAATATGAAAATTTATTCTGTTTATAGCAACGTCGTCATTAATCAAATAAAAATGAATATTAATGCGGCTTTGGTGGATTGATCTCACTTTTATGTACATGCACAAGGTAAAATTTACATTATATATATGCATTACTTATGAAAGGTTTAATTAGTGACACGACTGTGGTTCGTGCATGCCACAAACAGGCTTGCGTGTATCTATCACCTTGTGTGCCCATACCTCTTTGTATATTAACTTTTTATATTGTTTAACGTATTAAATTAAAAATAAACATTGTAAGAATATAGTATTTATTTCTGGTTCGTAGGACTGATTATTAATTTGGTCTTGCTCAAGGCACTGTTCCAAAATAAACACTTAAGTAAATGACAAACCCGGAACATTCAAGATTGGTGCCAAATTCAATCTTCATCTAGGCATTCCATTCTTCCCAATCACATACACAATCTATACGTTAGAAATTATGAACTGATTTCAACATTCAAGATTGACAGACAAAAATATCATTTTAACATCTTGCTTAGATCAATCATTAGTAGCTCCACTGAATATTGAATGGCTTCCAGTACTAAGCATTTGGCATGGCTTACTAGTAGAGTCTGAAACTTTTAACGAAACATTTTACTAGGCTCTGAAGAACAAAGGATAATGGTACAAATCCCCCTGCTAAATTCACCAAAGAATTCAGATTACCCTCAGCATACATTTGTTTACTAAAAACCACAAAAAAAATATAAAGTCTAATTGATAGAAGAATATTGAAATTTAGCATTTTTATTATTATGAAAGAACTAACTTTGGTGGAACAAAAGATATAAGAGGTGGTTGGAAAGCCAAAAGCAAGGGCTTAAGGTTAAGCAGGAGGAAGAGGTCGTGAGTTTAAATCACTTGTCACTGACATTTTTAACATAAACTAACAAATTAACATTTATCTTGCCGATAAAAATAAAAATAAAAAACTAACTGTGATGGAACAAGTAGAGCAACTATGTTTGGACCCACAATCACACTAAGAAACTATCTCCTTTTAGAGAATGGGAGAGTTGGGAGGTGACAAGCATTTCCTTTTGCACATATTCAAACATATCAACTGCTCCATCAAACTTTGTCAAGTCCCTAACTAGTCTGCTGATTAAAATTGCAACTGCTCATGTTTTCCAAGATTAAACCAACAATCATGAAAAAAATAGGGATGGTATCCACCATTTCAGGCTAATGAAAACTCACCCAAAAATTACAGGCACTAAAGAATTGTTGTCACAGATCCCTCAGAACACATCCAAATGCATCATAGCCTGATGTCCCCCTACCATCTCCATACATACTGGAAAGTGTAAGAGAACTGGTTGTTCTGACCGGAACAGCTAGCATCTGATGATTGAGTATTCAATTATAGCATC
Source organism: Glycine tomentella (assembly GCA_007407185.1). NCBI lineage: Eukaryota > Viridiplantae > Streptophyta > Magnoliopsida > Fabales > Fabaceae > Glycine > Glycine tomentella. The sequence continues at coordinate 342,065 of PYAF01002407.1, forward strand.
TTTGGTCAGAACAATAGATTTAATAAAGATATTGATGGGGTCAAGAAAATTGAGCTGAATCTGTAACAAAATCCAGTAAACCGAACATGATATATTGACAAATTTTGGGGGTGTATTGACTTTACTGTTTTATAAACCAGATATTGAATTAATGGAGAAAATTGAATTCATCTAAAGCCCACTTGTCTGGGGACAACCATTGCAGGAGCTGCAACTGACCCAGGGAACATCACTGCCAGTGTCAATCTGCACATAAATTCCACTGGAATACCCAATTTCACCCTTGTAAAGTACACCAAATGTAAGCCATTAATTTCAAATTAGTGCAAGGGAAAAAACTGATGACTGAGGTCTGGAAGGAAATTATGACATGTGTTTATTGTTGAATAAAGAACATAATTAGAATTTTGTGAAAGATTTGCAAGAGCTTTAATCATAGACTGCAGCCATCCCAAAAGAACAGAATTAAAATGAGGCTAGTAAGAAGTAACAAATTAATAATATATGAAACTAATTGTCTGCATTTGAAATGTGGCCAAAATAGTGTAACCTTCATAACCACCGAGGTTCCCCATATCAAATTACATTGTTATTGATACAAAGGAAAAGAGACAACAGAATTTGTTAAAGCTGTAACTCAATTCAGTAATACAATAGTAATATGTACTATTACGCATACACTTATACGGATATATAATGTGACTACCATATAGAACCTGTGACAGAACACCCCATTTAATCTTATGAAATATCATTAACACACTAACAGATATTGATCGATCAGGACCAGGATAAAGAAGCAAAATGGCTATCTTTCAATGTCACTTATAAAAATAAGAGTAAACCACCTGCTATGATAAAATTTGCAGATTCCCAACTATAATATCATATACAATATCCACAATCTTTTCTCCAATTCTTGGAGACACTACACAAGTACAACATCAATAATTTATATTCTTCTCTTTCTATCAATTAAAAAAGGCATATATTATAAAAAAAAATAAAAATAAAAAAAAACAAGTGAACAAGGATCAATTACTTATACAGCTACATCTTAATACTCAAGGGTTAAAATAATTAGGAGATGCATTCTAGAGGATGAAACGCATGCTATCTTAGAGCACTGCCACTCTAGGGAGGCTGGCAGACATTTTGGCCCCAACAGGGCAGCCCAAAAAGCCTTACATGTGGATTATATCTTTGACATAAAGCAGGAACAGTATCATGGAGAACAAGAAGACCAGTGATCGAGGATACTGATCACATATATAGGTGATAGTCCTTTTATAGAAACATGAAGAATCAGTGAATCAGTTCTTCAAAAGACATTAATTTCCTTTAAAAATATTTAATAAGATATTAAATAATACCTAATTTCAATGTTTTTAAATAATTATAAATCATTAAATTTTATCCATAAAATAATAATCTTACATTGTATGAAGCCGGTTACGTAGAATATATAATGTTATTAGAATAAATATAAAAATTAAATTTTTAGAGATATTATTCATCATAACATCTGTTTTCATATTTTCCTTTGAGGTCCTTGACTTTTCTTAATTACCCTTTTTATAGGACTAGTTGCTTTCTTTGCAAATATTCAAATCATCTTAACTAATATTCAATCATATTTTCTTCTTAGTTTGCTTGTTTAATAAACTTTATTTAACTTAAACTTAATTCATTTTAACTGATGAATAAACTTTATCAAATTTCAGTGTTCATAATTTTCCAATTCCGTACATTATAGTTTCCGTTATACCCAATATAATAAGGACATGTGTGCACGGTGTACCCAATATTATTTGTTTATAGAAAAAAGTATATATGTTCGTTGATTCCTTCTATGGATTTTTTTTCAAGACAATCAAATTTAAAGTTAAATATTCTGTGTAAACTATATATTATCCAAATCTTTCATTATTAACCCGGCCTGTTAGGTTATTTTTTTTTTGTTACATATTTCATTTTATTTTGTAATTCCATACGTGGCATGCCATACAACTGCCCAAGTCGCAGGCACTGATCTAGTTCTATTTTACAAATAAAGGTATTAATTCAGATGCATATAGATAACAAGTGCACGAGCTCTATTATTTTCCCCTGAGAAAGTTTCGGCATATTTTCCCCCAGCACTCCTTGTCTGCCTCAACTAACTGAAATCGACACTTCAAATCTTCAGCTAATCCTTTCTGTATTATAACAATAATTAAGTAAGAGCTCATACTTTTGGAGACCATCGCCTTTAATACAAAAACTATGAATTATGCTAATTAACAATGTTATAACGTTACCTCTATGACATTCATATTCTGCAGCCGATCAATCAGATTAAACAGTATATCTCTGCTATACTCAGGATGACCCTGAATTCCAAGAATGTGGTCTGACATCGCAAACATTTCCACTCCAGTTTTGTCTGACGATGCAATCACTTCTGCACCCAGAGGAACCTCATAAACCTCATCTTGGTGTACCTCAATGATGGAAAGCGATTCTGTCATCATTTCATGTTCCGCTAGGTAGCTATAAGATCGAGTTAGATCTTTCATGAAATGCACTTGTCTAAAGCCAATATCCCACCCTGTGTTCGATTTACCAACCCTTCCACCCAAAGCCCTGCATAGTACCTATAAGATCAAAGCCAATGACAAAATTGTCACCAATATTACTTCATGATAACAAGGTCCAAATTAATTGACCAGCCAAAAAATAATGTTTAAAGACTTAAAAGAGTTTAATTGATATGTACTTTTAGAATAATTTACATTCTTAATTAATCAGAAATCATCATTAACATAATTTTAAAATAATTATTATAATAGTCAACAAACTTATCTAATATGACATTTCTTAATTGGATGAATGCATAGATTATATTTAAGAGAAACAGTTATGCATAAATAATACAAAAATTTTATGCAGTCATTTAATCATAACTCGTCATGATAAATTTATTAATCTTTAAAATAATTATTTTAAAATAATTCAAACGATAATTTATGATTGAATAATAGTTTAAAATTGTCATTGCATAAGTATTAAAATGAAGGTCTTAAAGGGGTAGAAATAGAAAACATATATACCTGGTGACCAAAGCAAATGCCAAGGACTTTTTTCTGCATGGCATCAAGAGTTTGCAACATGAAACAGAGTTTAAGGATCCAGTAATCATTTCCATAGGCATCACTGGGGCTACCAGTGATCACAAACCCATGGTATTTATTGAGGTCATTGAAGTCAGGGAAATCCCCGTCGTAGACTCTAAACAAATCCCACGTATCTCCTTCTTCCCCAAAGGCTTCTACATAGACGTTATAGTAGCCACCATATGCTTTCTTTGCATACTCAGAATCATTCACTGCTAGCAGAAGAGCATATCTTCTACTACTAATTTCACCTTCAATTACCATCTTCAAGTGGCTTGAAATGAACAGCAATATATAGAAGCCTGTGAAATTGTTGCATGCTTGTTCGAAGAGTAACCGAGCCTTTATAGACGCAGGTCCTTCATGTCATGGTCTCATGAACCAACGTACGGAGAAGCTTCCAATTGTGATTCCCGCGCGTGGGCTTCGCAAAAATTAATCCATTTTAAAATATAAAAAATTAAATCGGTGTAAATAAAAATACTAGAATCTGAATAATTATTTTTCATTTTTTAAAAAACATTTTCTACTTATAATCTATTTTTCATCTAAAAATAAAATATTTAAGCTTTAAAAGATATTTTAAAATCTATAAAAGAATGAATATTTTCTTTTAATAATGTTCTATGTATTCAGTCACTCTAATCGAATTATTCTAGCTCCCCCACTAAATACTATTGCCATCGTGTACTGATGAGATGGATTTATCAAGAATATTAAGAACTGGATGCTTGTTTATGAGTGAGAAATCACAGGACATGTCTAAGTTTATATGCTTAAATTAAAGCATCTCTAATGAGCTCAAATTGAACAGTTTTTAACCATCATATATATAAAACATGATATACCCAAATTTCAACTTGTGCAGATTTACGTTCACAATATATAAATTAAGTTTCAGTTGGACAGTTTTGTTTAAAATTTAAAAAAAAAAAAAAGTGTCTAGAAACATCTGTTAAATAGATCTCGGTGTCTAGAGGGAATAATCATTGATTATTAACCCAAGTGTTTAGAAATTTGTATTTTTAAAGTAGATATAATTTGTTTTTTAAAAATAAAAATAAAAGTTACTTTAAAAAAAACAGATACTTAAAAAATTGTTTATTTTATTAAAAAAATATTTTTGATAAACAAATTTAAGCAAACAGTTTTGTTCTTCTAAAATGCACCTCAGTGGATTAACAGAAAATGATATTTATAAATGACTGTGATCTCGATTATAGTTACCAAAATATGTATATATTTACAGAAAGCGTGATTGAGATTTGAAAATAACATGTTAATTAGCATAAAAGAAAAATTACACTTCCATTATTGTTATGTTAATTATGTGAAAGGAGCGTTTAATAGTTTATAGTAATCTAATTACCTAACTTAAGAAGAATTGTCTCAAATATAAAATACTTGTGATTAAATATAAAAAAATGTTATATTGATAATATAATAAATTAATTATTAAAATTTTTTTCATATTTTTTGAGCAAAAAAATATTTAATTTAAACTCACTCTACTTTTTCATATTATTATTATTATTATTATTTCATTTTTTAGTAAAAAATATTTAATATAATAAAGTAATTATTAAAACATTTCATATTAATATTTCATATTATTTTAGGGTAGATGTATGTTTATTATTACTCTTACATATTTGAAGAATATTTTTTTTACAACATATATTTGAAGAGTCAATAATAAGGAATCTCTCACATGTCACAACCAATTAATTGATTTTAAATTTACGATGGCGTCACGAAGGTGATTTCAACATTGATAACTAAGCTTAGATTCTGTTCAGATGATGTTGAAAAACTCTCTTTCAGGATTAAAACGTCTGAAAAGAATCGAGAACAAATATGTTTAGGCATCTTAAAAGCAAATGGAAGCAGATGGGATTTATTACTTTTTTAACTTATGGCTAAGATTAATACTAGTAAGAACATTAGGAAATTATAATTGATCTGTTAAAGTCCACACTCAAGGTTTCTATCACATGCACTCTTGGAGAGATGCTGGCTGCCGATGTGTTTGAGCGCTTGATCCATTTTGTTGTGCTACATAAAAAAAAATTACCGAAAATCATCAATTGTTAGAAGGAGAGAAAAAAAAATCTGGTTGTTTCGTGATATCAAATCAAATACCAGTAATGAAGAATCACACAGGAAAGGAAATTCTTTTGTTTGTTTTAGCCTTTCTTTTCTCTCATAAAAAAAATTCTTACTTTTGGGTGTATTTTGCTTAATTTTTTATTTTGGGGGGAGGGGGAGGGGGGAATATAAAAAGAATAAAAATATCTAATAAAATATGTTAATTTTGAGCCTTAATTATCTCATTCAAATTTTATAAAGCTCAAATCTTTTATTTTGAGCTAGTACAAGAATACATCGGATATCACTGGTGTTATTTTAATGGGCTTCTTGGCCTAGATAATTGTTGTTTTCACTTTGATGGCCAATTGATCAATTGCTACTCCCACCAATATCGATCTCCTTGGATTAAAGAGAAACAAAGAAGAGGGATTCCATTCTAGAATTAATGCACCTTTTGAGTGAGGTGCATATCCTGTTGTT
>PYAF01002407.1:347890-377832 GCA_007407185.1 Glycine tomentella
GTACAAGAATACATCGGATATCACTGGTGTTATTTTAATGGGCTTCTTGGCCTAGATAATTGTTGTTTTCACTTTGATGGCCAATTGATCAATTGCTACTCCCACCAATATCGATCTCCTTGGATTAAAGAGAAACAAAGAAGAGGGATTCCATTCTAGAATTAATGCACCTTTTGAGTGAGGTGCATATCCTGTTGTTTAGATTCAAGGATAACACAAATAAGCTATATACATATAGATGCACCTAATATATATGGTGCATGCATATTAGAATTGCACAAAAAAGAAAACTATATTATAATTCATCATTCATCTATTATAATTCGGACATGAAGGCCAGTCTTGGGTGGAAAGTGATTGATATCTCAGCCCTCCCTTTTCTTCTTTTGACCAGAACTGAAAATTTCCTATATTTTAGCTTGTTTGGGCCTTCCCCATTTTAGAACTTCTTTTGGTAAATTTAGAACACCAAACCGCACACTGTCAACCCCAGCCCACTCCAACTTTCTTATATGGTTTATTAATAAATAAACAAGAGTATTATGCTGCTTTAATATTACACAAGTGTTTTCTTACTTTTCTTTCTCCTTTTGTTTAAGTTTTTTTTTAGTTAAAACTCTTCAAGACAGAACCGTTTGATCAGATTCCTGTATTCAGCCTTATCTTGGTTTAAGAGCTACCCTACTTTATCTTCAGGTACCTCTCTCTCTCATTTTCTCCACCCTTAGAAAAGGCCACTTTATTTTTCTAGCTATATCTGACTTTTCCTCAAACATTCTGTCTCTTGCTGGTCTCAAACCAAAGCTTTGTGCTCAGCATGCAAAGCCTCATGTACTGCTAAGTGCATGTTCAATTATGTACTGTCTTCCCCTTTACACAAAACATGGCAAATTTTCGTCATTTTTGTAGCTAATCATCTTGCTATGTTGTCATCCCTAGGGAAAAGAATACAGTAACTTCTGTTCCAAAAGAAAGTGTGCACAAATTAACCCTTGTTGAACCCCCCGTACACTTTAGTATTTCTAAATTCTAAAACTATAACACAATAACAAGCCTATTTTTTTATGATTATAATTGATTATGTACGCATAAATTTGTTTTTTATCAGCAGTACGCATAAATTTGTAACATATAGTAGATTGTAAATCCTTGATGTTGATGAATAAAAAGGAAATATATATATATACTAAGCTGGGGAGCGTTATAAAATATTTAAATATGTAAGATTGTTGGTGCTAGTTAGTATTGATAGATATAACTTTGAGAATCGGTGAGACGGTGACTTATATGTTTGGCTTAGATACATTTCCCACCCATGCCAGAAAACTACAGTAAATCAGTAATTAACAACTACAAATATAATTATTTTGAGAATCAGTGACTCATATGTTTGGCTTAGATACATTTGCCACCTATGCAAGAAAACTGCAATAACACAAAAAGAGAAATTCGTCCCACATACATGCGGTATGGAAAGAAGAGGCAGACACTTTTTGTTTTGTTAGCATGGAAACGTAAAATCTAGGTACCTTTTACTTATACCCTTTTATTAGGATCGGAAGACCGAAGTATTGGGCTTCAAATTCTTGTATGGGCCCTCAACAACGAGGGATTGTAGTAATGTTGACCTTGACCAATGGCCAGAGGGTAAAAGTACCAATATCAGCTCCATTTATTAAACGGAGATTAAGGAGGGCAATGTTGCCTAAGCAGTAAGAACTCTTATTAAATTTGAGGTTGATCTAAGAATTTTTCACTTCTAATTAAATTACAATATATGTTTTCAAGATCTATTTATTGTTAATAAAGATGGTTTTCCGGGAGCAGGAAAAGTTGGGTGTACTCACTGTTTTTTCCCCCATAATGCTTAGGCTTCTTTCCAAGGTTCGTTTTCCAAAACTGACTAAACAAGCACCTAAGCCGAGGTTAAATTCATTCGTTTGGGGATTTCTATTTTCTTGGGATGATGAAGTGCTTAAGCAACATTGACCTCCTTAATCTCCGTTTAATAAAGTGATTAGGATTTAGGAACAATATGGGGTATGTTGCACAAATAGTTTCTTATGTTAGAGAAGGATATTAATAACACTCTAACATTATATTCTCTTTTTTTTAAAAAAATCTATCTTAATTGAAATTTATTAAAAATTATATTTGTTTATCCACTTATAGTTCCTCTTTTGTGTTAGAAATTAGAAAATGTTTTATATTTTTCAAATTTAATTAATACTTATGTAAAAAGCAATAACCATCCACAAAGTGCATTCGTCTATTTATTGTTTCGATATTTCATGCAAAATAATGAAGGTTGATTATTCTATTTTCTATCATGAACAGGAAAAATCAGGAGTAATCTATATTGCCTTTGAAATTGATTGACTCTTCAATTATGAGTTCGATCAACTTCGGATCAGTTAAGTGATTATAGTTACAATTAATAGTACAGGTCAAATATCATTAAAATCAAGAGATTGTGTGTGTAGCTATTTTACTAATTTGGATCCTTTCCATCACTCATTTCTCCATTCCCTCTATCTCTCTGTATTATTAACCCATTTTTTATTCTTTAATACACCTCTCTTTTTCTCTTAAAAAAATACACCTCTGTTCTGTGCTGGAGAAGGTGGAGGAAAAGAGAGAATCCATTTTGTTATTTTGCTATTTTTTACACTGATAAACTAGTTTTTTTTTTTTTTTTTTTTACAATAACGATAATAAGAATCAAATTTAAGGCCTCGCATATTTATCACAATCCTCTAACATTAGACTGACCCCAATTAATTAAATTATTTTGAATTATTACAACATCACACTAAAATTTAGACAGAATATAATTATTATTATTGTTTTGTTTTCTTTTAAATCATGTTATGATATTTACTACTGCTCTTATGGTTCTATCACATTAGTTCTATTAATATTTCATTTTGTACACTTTTATTGAATCAAACTCCCTTTTTGATTTTTTATATTCTAAAATCATTTGAGTAATATACAATAATTAAAATCTAAAGTTATAAAAACTAATAATTAACAAGTTATCCTAAAAATATAATAAATTAATTAAAAAAATTAATCTTTCAATCAATGTTCTCTTTATTTAAACCATATTTAAGTATATTGTAACCGTTGTTTTATTAAATATGTTATTTGTAAATGAAAATTAAATTATAATTTTATAATTAAATGTTTTTTATACTTATTATATAGCATATTTTAATTTTATTATCTAACTTTTACTTTTTATTTTATTAACTAATAATTATGTATGTTTAATTTTATTATTTAGTATCAGTTATGATAACATGATATACTAAAAGAATATTACATCATTGATTGATTGATTAAGTGATTATTTAATAAACTAATAAAATATTATGATATTAATTAACTAATCATGGGTGATGATAGATATTAAAATTAAATATATAAAAAAATTCAAGTAGTAAAATAAAATAAATAATATTACAGATATAAAAGATATCGCCTAAGTCTCCATATTTTTCCCAATGTATTTTGAGGTGTACCATTACGAAACTAGGCACATATAGCAAAAGAAAGGGAAAGGGAAGGGCAACTTTTGAAGAAGGGACATTGTTGGAATTATGATGATTGACGAAGGTTAGGCGAGGAAGGGAAAAAGAGGACAGAGGTTGCTTGCGCAAATCTAGCTAATCTGGGCTTCTGGGGCAACCAGTAGAGAAAGAAAAAAGGGATTGAGATTTGAGAGAGAGAGAGAGAGAGAGAGGAGATTAACACACACACACACAAAGCAGAACAAGAGAAGTAAACCCCCATGCTATGCCCAAAACAAAACCGTACTACACAATAAAGCACACCAACCATTCATTTACTATCCCACATTATGTTTCCTCATACAATCGCAGTGCCACAGAACCAACTAGCCACTCCTTCGTGTCCTTAGCTACCTCACTTCTACCTTCGTATTTCTTCCACAAGCCTTTTTTCCTCCCTTTAACACATGCACCCCCCTTTTGCACCCACTTTGTCTTCACCTCTTTAAACAGCTTCTCCCCATTGTTTAATTTGTGACTGATACTGATGGCACCACTGATGGGAGGGTGCTTTTGGCTTTGGTGGCAGCTGAAGCAGCAGTGCCAACAGCAACAGCAACAGCAGCGGCACCAGAATATGGCCACAGATTATGCGATCCAACAATGGTTTGTCTTTCACTCAACAAAAATCCTTGTGAGGCAAAAGGGCTTCATCACTGAATTTCAATTCTTGCCTGCCACTATGTTGTTCCTATTCTCTTGATTCTTAGTATCATGCTCCTGCTGGTGATATTGGCTAGATGGCTCAATCTGTGTTAGCTTAGTGGTATTAGCATTTAGCATTTAGCATTGCTATTACTATTACTATTATTATTTTTGTTTACTTACTCTCCTTGTTACCAATGTTAATATGCAAGGAGTGGATATTTCCTTCAAAGCAAAATGTTATGTTGCTTTGCCACAGGTTTTTTTCTTTTTCTTTTTGGTTTATTGTGATCTGAGTTTGCTGACTGATCTTTTGGATTTGGTAAAAAGCAAAAAGAAAAAAAAATTGGCTTTGTGTTGTTGTGTGTTTTGAATTGTTGAAGGCCTGGGAAAGCAAAGCAAGGAAGGAAGTAGACGTTTCTTCGTTTTCAGCTTTGGGTTGCTACATTTTTTGCAGTAAATGGGGATGCACCTAATCCTGTAGGATTTTAGTCAGTGATGCTTTAAATTTTGGGGGTCCCTTAAGGTACAGACTACAGACCCTTCAACATCCAAACACTCTTTTATTACCGTTTCAAATTTAATGTCAGTCTTTGCTTCTGTCTCTTTTGCAAATTTTATTGATTTTTCTTGGGCAATGTGGGGCTTCCTCTTATTAATAAGGGGGTCAAAAAGCAGACTCAGTTTAAATACATTTAGTTAATCATCTATCTATTCATGCCTTTCAACCTTGAAACATCTTCCACTTCCACCATAATGAAAAATTGAAAATCAACATCTATAAAGGCTCATCTCTCTTTGAATACGTAGTACTATCTGAATCTATTATGGAATTTCGTTTTCAATGTCACGTTTACGTAGTGGTTGTATGCTTATTTCGGCTCTTAATATTGTGGGTTTTGTGTGTGTGTGTATATATATATATTGTCCAACCTGTGTTTATGGGTGTGGTTGAGGGTGGGTGAGGTGACCATGCAACAGCGAAGTAGGGTCTTGGGTTGCAAAATACTGAAAATTGCAGTCCAAAGGAGCCTGTGTTGTGTTGAGCACAATCATAGAGTATTTTTTATTTTTATTATATTTTTTCTTATATAGCCAATTAACTGGGCTAGAAACACAAAAACAGACACAAAGACAAAGAAAGTTGAGCTACGGGTGACGAATGCTTCTTTAGTCTATTTGCAAGTGTCCTGTCGATTGTGCTCCAAACCTCCTCTTTTCTCTCAATCCTTTTAGTTTTAGTATGCACGTGAAATTGGGGATTGTGCAGTGCACCATTAAAAAGAATAAAGGTTAAAATTAAAAAGGAACATGATTCTTCCTCGGAAGGGGACTTGTCTTGTTTTAATTAACCTTGGATCCTAAGCGTTTAATTAAGTTAAACCATTCTAGTATATTGCTAATGTTGCCTAACTCAAATACATAATTTTATTAGAAACTTGGTCTTAATGTGAAGCAAAAACTGAGTGCTAGATGGTCTTTCCGTTGGGTACTTTCTTTGAAGGAAAAGAATATATATGACCTGTTTTGTAAACTGCCTTTTACGCCTCAACTTCAATTATTATAAGCAGCGTTTAGTGTGAAAGTAAACAACACCTAACCAATTCCTTCCATGTTCCCTAATTTGCATATTTATAATGTGAGGCGTCTATTGTTAGATTTAAATTATTTTTGTCTCTATAATATAGTATATTTTTGTTTTGATCTCTATTGTCTCCTATTAAGTTTTATTTATTTATTTTAGTCCCTAATGTTAAAATTTTCTGGTAAAGTGATGATGTGGCTAATACAAGTCCACCTCATCACACTGGTATAGCATCTTGGCATAGAGGTTCATTGATTTAATTTAGTTCATAATAAAATTCTTATTTTTTGATTTTGATTTCCATAAGTTTGTATTTTATTAATTTTTATCCTTATAAAGTTCAGATCAAATTTTCTCATCACCTGCTATCCAAGTACTCTTGGGTCGTGTGCAGCTCTTTTAACATGGCATTGATAGTTTGATACACTTTAAACCTCTTTTTACATATGAGTTTGTTGAACAATAGAAGCAGCAAAAGACAAAAATAAAGAAAAACATCACATGCACCCGTTGAAAGTTGAAACCAGCATACAACTTTGCACATGAACTACAACTACTTTACATACAAGCCTTACCATTTCCATTTTTAAGTCAGTAGCAGAGTAGCTATCGTATACCAAACCAAGGATTTAAAATAAACATTTTAACCAAAAAAGATTGAGCCAAAAAGGGGTCACAACGTGACTACGGACTAGAGATTGTTAAAGCCAAAATGATGGGTCTAGAATCTGAATCATAGAACTCATGTTTAAGAAGACACGCCAATCAAAGTTCAAAGGAAAACAAAATGATAAGGCTCCAAATCAATAGTCAAGGAACATACCCAAAGAAACACCTTTTTCAATATCAATGAAATACCGTTCAAAAGGAGTGTTAGGTAATGAGGGCGCTGTGACACAAATAAGATATCACAATGAAACAATTTATTTAGTACTCCTATCCTTTTTCTATAAGAAACAAATTTTATATAGGAAATAGTAAAAAATAAGAACCATATCTAACACATTGGTAGAAATATTTCCAAAAAGGAGTAACTAAATTGATTAGTCAGAGAGATCATAATGAAATCCTGTAACCCGTGAATTTACGTAAAATTTTATACCGTAACTCTTTTAACCCCTTAATTTGTCTGAATAATAATAAGAATAGTGTGATTGTAAGGAAACAAGAGGGTACGGTCGGTCGCATGATCCCATCCACGATAATTTAGATGATGTCCTTTCTACATTGTCTTCATAATGAACTCTTCCCCTGCTTCTCTTTTTGTTTCCATTTAGGACAAGTAATAAAGATCCATGTTGTCTTAGCAAGTTTGAATTTTGGACTCGGGCTAATTTGGCCACGTGACTTAGAGCCAAGTCAGACAAAAAAAAAATGCTAGATTAATTGGAAGTTAGAAGTAACAGTGTTCGAATTTCGAAGTTTAGGCGATGTATATATATATATATATATATATATAAGACAAAAATAAAAAAGAGACTTGAAGAAGTAAAGCATCTCATCCTAAAAATATAGTGAGGGCACCAAAGCATGAATCTCCGGGAGGGATGAGTTTATACTTTGCAAATCATGCATGCTTCTAGTGTACTAGTTAGTTATGCACTTTATAACTAGATTTCCTAACTCTTTTGTTTGGCAGAAGAAGAAAAAAATTGGAAATAAATTTTATTTGGAATATCAATTTATAAATAAGTGAAAATTATTCTCTTCTACTTTTATAAGTAAAAAAATTATTGTGATAATTGAATGTAAAGTTATTAAACTTTTTAACTATAGTTAATAATAGTATATTATTCTTAAAGAAAGTTAAATAATAAATAAACATATTTTATAGTTTTCAAGTCTCAATTACATTTTATGCCCCCTAAAAAAATTGCATTTTGGTTATATTTGTTAACAGATTTAAGCTAGATTTTAATTTTTTTTACTAACTGAAAAACTTATTTAACTTTTTAACTTTTTGGTAAATAATATTCTTTTAATAACTTCTATCATTTTTTAAAACGTTGACTTTTAATCTTTTATATTTTTTCTATTTATATTATTAATATATTTATCCAATTTTATGATTATATTTTTTAAATGAATCATTATTTTATTATTTTTTGTCATTTTATATTTTTTAGTTACTTAAACAATTAATTTTATCTACACCTATAATTTAATAAGTTAATTTTTAAATTTTTAACTAATTTTGTCCAATATAGTTGTTATCACTTTGCCATTAAAAAAGACTTACTCAGTTTGTACCAATGTTACAGTGAAAAATATAATAATAAGGTGCATCAATGACATTGTGTCATGCATTTTTTTTATAACTTTGAACTCTTCCAATGAATACTGGTTATCATGCTTTTTCGTTAAATAGAAATATTTTATATACTTTTAAGAATAGTTGAATTTTTTAAATTTCATCTATAAAATTTAGTTTCGTTAAATAAATAAAAACCCATATAATTTAATGAATCTCAAATAATAAAAGTAAATTAAAAAGAATATGTTGCCACCACCATTTCACTGTTTCAAAAGAGGTATCATGATTGGTATCAAATATGTACATTCAATATGAACATATATTTGTGAAATGGAACAGACAAGGATAGAAGTATTTATCTTCGAACTATAGCATGCTTGGCAAACTTGTCCATTGTTAATGGCATAGAGAATTCTAGAGGGCAAAAGGGACTAACAATTAATCAAATACTTTTGATTTTGAATGAAAAAACTGCAGGTGGATGCCAGAAGAATTTGAACAGCATCAACGCAAAGGCAAACCTAAACAGAGTCTTAGTCCACAAAATAAACAGGATCTCGGTACTTGGATGGGCCCTTTATTTTCAAAATCCAACCACATCCTCTTTTAGCCGTCTCCATCTTAGAAGTAACAAAATATATTATATTAATTTAAAGCATAACCTCTTAAAAAAAATTAAAGCATAAAATAATATGTTCAAGACCCAATCACTAACGCAAAGTGCGCTAAGCCCAGTCTGGTACACATGTAGGGATAGCTACATTAGAGCCTAACCAGAACAAAATAGTGAAAATGCTAAATGCTGGTTCAGGAATTCGATCAATTACAATGGCATTCAGAAAAAAAAATTGTTTTAGAACTAGTAAAAATGTATAATAGCTTTTTTCGTATGATCAGTTTAACCCTGCTCCATGACAATAACCATAAATTTTTTTTTTTAAGGAGTAAAAAACCGAATGCATAGGAGAAAGTGATATGAGCGAATATTAAGAAACGACACTGCAGAAAGAGATCCTCTAATTAAGAACACCTGCGAAGTGTAACGTTGGACCAAGCTCAGGGGGGGACGCAATTTTCAATTACTTGTCATGAAATAAGAAAACTAACTAGTAATCGTTACATTATCTACACCTACATTTTCAGCAGCTTTGCTTCCGTGAGTAACTATAATAATTATTTTAAAAGTTATACACTTGTTCTAACAATGATTTTTAATTAGTTAATTATTATACTAAAAGTGTACAGAAATTAAACTCCTGATGCATACCATGTTAAAGCGCTATATATTTATATCACATTTTTCAGAATAATTACCTTGTTTTTATTTGAGCACAAATGGTCTGAAGCACATGAAGCAGTACGTACTTAATTAAGGTAGAACAACCTGCACCAATTAATCCATCATTATCCATGTTGTTGACGATGTTTGGTCTGTGGAATATTTTTTTATACATATGTGTAGCATGTTTATAAGCATAGGTCAAATTACTTATTTTATGAAGTGTTAATTGGATAACTTGTTAACGCTCGGGATTCGATTATAAATTAAATGGCAGCCAACAAAAGTTGAAGAGGAAAATCGTACAGTGATTTATCTAAATAGCATGTTTATAATAATGATGATAAATTACGTTCTCATTGAAGTTGAGGTATGAGGTATTCTATATTTAAAGAAGTGAATCGTACAGTGATTTATATATGAAATTGGACTGCAGCCTACAAAAGCTCAGGCCCAGGAGCTGGTCAAACACCATTTACGGCAAAATATAGAAAAAGTAAAAGAATTGACAACACTTGCACATGAAGGTGCAGCACTGTGGGTAAATCAATGGAACACAGTAAATATAATCATCAATAAACTTTATCTTTCATTCCTCTTTTACATTTTTTTTTTCTTATCTCTTTTTTCATCATTTTATTTATTTACGTAAGAGGCCACAACTCCACGAGAAATTCTAAAGAAAAAAGACTAAAACAACCTAATCAACCCCTACTTTGTGTGGTATAGGCGCGATAGTAGATGTATCACATTTATTTATATTGTATGTTCTCTAAGAATCTTTTAACTATTTTCAGATGTGTGTTATAATAGGGTGGTACATATTATAATCCTCCCACGTGCACATGCATAATGGTGTTTATCGCGCTGCTCACTAGTTAGAAAATGCTTTGGAATTTCATTAGATAGGCCTAGGTCTCTTGAGCTTGCAGGCTTAGGTTCATGACGTACCATTGCATTATAGTCAACTTTTTCTCTACTCTTAAGTTTGGTCACCTTCATTAGCCCGGTCATTCTTAAAGACTTTACCTTTGTTTGTGTCAAGTTAAACTTCCTAACTAGATAGTTCATACTTCATAATCCTTAAGCATCAATCAAACTTAAAAGATGTGCACATTTGTTAAAGTCCTTCATTATTTGGACAATTCACAATACTTAAAATGTCAGAATTTAAAAAATTGATCAAATTGGATCAATGCTTATTAATATGGATCAATTTAGTTGAATGATTCATAGTCCTTGCTTGAAATGTTAATAATCTATAAAGGATAAGTTTTACAACTTAATGATGATGAAATATTTTAAACAAACAAGATTAAACTTTAATTATTATCAAGGACCTTCGTCTTTCTATAAAAACTTATCCTTAATTCAAATTTTAGTACAACTATCATATATGAACATATAATAATCACATCATGAAACTTATGAGTGATTTGTTTGAAGAGAGGAAATTAATATTTAAATTTTTTTAATAAATAACATGGATCTTATATATCTTTTTTTCTACTTTAATTTCAATATTATTTTTTTTCATTTTTTTCTTTTCTACAAAACCAAACACACTACTCTTACGTTGGTTTCAAATCGTGTATTCATCTATATCTACCAAAGTAAACTCTTAGAGCATTAGACGAAACGTATATAGATTCTTAAGAGCTTCAACAAATTATAACACTGTCTTCTTAATTGTTGAGTTCATCATCACATCCCTAACAATTTAGAATTAGAGTTACAGATTAGACTCTGGTAAAATGTCAAAAAGTGTCCTCAATTATTAAAAAATCTAATGGAACATCGATCCAAAGTCCAAACAACCAAAAGATTCCATTAAATACAGTACTTGATCATTACAAAATGATTGTCACCTAAGGGGACTCAAGTTCCAATACTCAAAGAGTGCAAGCCCCAAACATCATAAGTTCCAATACTACACGACACGAAGCAGAGGTTGCAATAGGCTGGCTATATGCTACGCGTAATTGCTAAGTAGATGTGACACACGAAGAAAGCAGAACCTCTTCCTTCTCAATCTCATTGCTGCACTTGACGATGGCTATTTTGGGCGTGCGCACTGCGCACCCTCTCCCTCTGCCTCTAGCGGAGTAAGTCCGGTACACTAGACACCCCTTCCCCGGCAGCAACTGTTGCTTCACCACGTTCTCGCAGCAGTACCCCTCCACGTCAGCATCCGACATGGCCCACTCCTCGGCACCCAATTCACACGTGACAGCAACAGAGAAGTCACTGGGGCAAAAGCACTTCAACACCTTTCTCACCAGCGCTCCGAAACCATTTGACCCCGGGTCCAACCCCTGCACCTCGTAGCTGCCATAACTGAACCCATTTTCCGGGGTCACGTGCACCGTAGAAAACGCCGCACCCTCGATCCCATTCATGGAGTACCCGCACGGCTCAAACTCGAAGTCGCAGATCACGTGACTCGGAACAATCTCCGAAACCCCGGACATTTCCGTCATTTTGCCACCTCCCCATTCCTTGTGAAACACGCGCGCCTTGTCGCGGTCCAACCCCGTCATGCACATTTCAACGGTCAACGACAACGTGGCACCTTCGCTGCAGGCGGAGTACACGTGCCAGCTGCGATTTGAATCGCCGATGACGTAGGACTTGGCATTAAGATGGGCAAAATAGTGATTCAGCAATGCAACTTCGTTTAAGAAACTGTCGTGAGGGGCAGGCTGGTCATTTGGGAAAAGAAAGGAGCCGCGCGAGTACTTAACGGCGAAAACAGAGAGTGATAGTGAAGCTGCAACGTCGAGAATGGGCTTAACGGATAGGAGGAGCCTGGTGGTGCCGCATGTTTTGAGTATGATTTTGAAAGGAAAGACAAAGAGGCTGGACTCAGACAGCACGTAAGAGTCCAATTCGGAATTGGAGTGGTGCGACACAATGGTGCAACACGCCGCTTCCAGAATTGAGTTTATTTGGGCCCGACTCAGGGCCCTAAGCCCTAGTGTCTTAGGCTCCTTCAAATTCGATTCCTCGCTCTCGCTGAATGAAAATGAAATCTCCACGCGTTTCTCAAACCCTTCGAAGCGTGGTTGGGTTTTCTCACTGTCAACCATGGTAGCACGACACGATCCAAACCTCCAATACTACTATTTATGGCAGTGATACAATACGATAAGACAAATAAGTGTGACTATGCTCTCGCTCTCAGGATGGCTTCCTTAGGCACTGCAAATGAATAAACGAAAGTGACGATAAATAAAACTAGAATGGAAAAATCAGTGAATTGGGAAGTGATCAAGTTACGTTGGAGTATGCAGGGGATTGGAACTTCTGAATGCCACCGTTGGGACGAACGTCTTCGATGCTGTAGCCAAGAGGAACTTCGTAATCTAAAGAACTAATGCTACTGGAAAAATTGTTTGTTTTCGCGCCTTTGGTCTCCATCACAACATTCACGCTTCTGCAGCAAATGGATTGTTTTTCAACATAATGATAATTTATGAAAAATGAGACAAAAAAGCAACAACATCTAACGCCAATTAGACAAAATAAAAAATGAGGCACAAGTGGAGAGAAGAGAATCCTAACTTACATCCTTTATAAATAGCTTAGGTGATGCACAAGAGAGCATAAAATGAAATCAAAGAATATTGGTTGAGTGAAACAGAGTAAGATGACGGGACGGGAAGATCAGCGTGAGCAACACCACAGAAGAAGGAAACACGAATTTATAGGCAAACCATGCGTGGCATTACTAAACTTAATTCCCAAATCCTAAATTTTGAGTGATCATATAGATATACTACCTCCGCACTTAAATACTACCAGCAAAGTTAAGTTAAGGACATTTAATTATATTAATCATATTAAATAAATATTGTTCATAGACCGTCTTTCATTAAATTTATTTATATATGAGTCCACAAGTGTATATACAAACAAATTTAAATATACACTACATTATATACACGCTGCTTCAACACTTATTAATATTATTTTTTTATCTTTCTCTTTTTACTACTATTATTTTCACGTTTTTTTAACTAAGTTTTTTAGGTGAGTACAAGTTTTAGGTGAGGCTTTGAGACTCTATAAGCACAAAGAGAGTTACATCGGCAGCACAATCCAATTCTTAGATGTTCAATAGAGTTAAGCCACATAATTCTATATCAAACATATTATTCGATCTAAGTAAAATTAGATTCAAATTTATATATTAAGTAAAATCTTACATTCTAGTTTATGTAATTAAGAAAAATCTGATTAAGATGAGATAAAAATATTCAGTCAAAAATTTCAAAAATATTAATCATCAACGAAGAATACTTCGCATAGATATTAGTATATTACAGTGAAGAAGAAAAAAAAACATGTAACTCTATCACATATATTGTAGTCTTATGTATACTTCGCATGTCGTTAAGTATAAAATTGGTACCAAAGGGGAATTCTATAAAATGCAACCGCCTTTTCTTTCTATGGGGTCAAACAACCAGGAGAAAGCAATTCTATGGTAATCCCTCGAGAGCAAATTTTATGATAAAGATTTTCTGAAAACCTTTTGATCTATCTTCATTGACTTTGAACCTTATCCACTTGCTGTCCTCTTTGACACAGACTCAGCATCCACTTGAAGGATATTAAAGACTCTTGATGATTATAGAATTTTTATAAAAAAAAACAAGAAGAGGACAATAGAGGAGAGACATATATTTTTTTTAATGGATAATGGACTTGTAATCTCCCACACTTACTGAGGGACCAAAGGCAAGTGAAGAGATTGGCTGTGAGATATTCAGCCTGCCTTTAAATAATGAGAGCTTCGGCCAATATTCATGCGTTCTTCAAATTTAATGATATAGAAAATTCCGGTGCTCCTTTCAAATGGATAAATGGTTGCTTGTCATTTTTTATTGGGTTATTTATGTTTGTTTGACACTATCACGGGGATAGGGGATGTAGATTAACATTAGTAATAATAATAGTAGTAAATAAAGTAAAAGAGAGTAAAAGCAGCTATACCTTCCATGGCTCCATTGATCGTGACTAGGGAATGTTCTGTTATCTTATTGTGTATATGATCCTACATTCAGGATCCACTTTTATATAATATATATATATATATATAAACTACACTAGGTTATTTTAATTATCGAAAACGTGTAGATCAATTAGTACAGGATTTCAATTTAACATTAGGTCGTAAGTTTAAGTTCTCAACATGTAATTACAGTAAATATTCAATAATAGTTTTATTGTTCATAATAACTTTACTTATTTAGTAGGATTGTTCTCCTAAAGGATACAGTAGTTTATGTAAAAAAAGGAAAATATTAACTTTATTTTTTAAATATAATTTTTTCTCTTTTTAAGTGGTCTCTGAAAAAAAAACATTTGAATAGTCTTAAAAATATTAGAAAACATATCAAATAGGCCCCAAATATGAAGAATCCTTTCAAATTTCGTCTCACAATTTATTGAAATACATCGACTTAAAATTTAAAGTGATAAACATTAAATACGTGAAAAAATGTTTAAATTGGTTTATTACTTAATTTAAGATTATTTAGAAAAAATATAATAATTTGGAATTAAACTGGTACTTTATTCTTATGTCTTTGTCCGCGACATTGCCCAGGGGAGGAAAAAAAAACTCCATTAATTGTAATATTGTATAGTATCATATCCGTTCCAATTATTTTTATTTATATATTGAAATCAAATCAGGTTAATCAGAGCGTCAAAAGGCAGATTGATTGTTCATGCGCAAAACTACCATATTGGCTTCTAGCTTTCACTTTGTTCCAAGTCATATATGTGTCCCTGACTCACTAGGTCACAATTGTCAATTAATAATTCAATTATTGATACCAACTTAAAGCACTTGCCTACCTTATGCAATTTCTAAAACAAAAAATGGTTAATGTACACCCAAGTGTTCCTAGACAGGCATAGAGACAAAAGTATTTTGTAATATGATGCGATAAAAATTGAAAGATAAAAAAAGAAAATATCAATTAAGTCATTAAGTGTATACATTATAGGGTGTTATTCTATTATTCTTTTTAAAATTTATGAAGAAAAATTGGGGCGTGAGTATATTTGATTCCCCTCCATCCCATTTTTTTAAAACATTTTATACTTAAAAATATACCTTGAGAAGCTTTTCTTTTTCGCCATGAGGCTAACAGTTGGAACATATTGGTGCCATGTCCTTGTACCTCATTTCACGACTCTTCGGAAAATCGTTGCAGTGCTAAACGAATAAAAGAACAATCAAGGGAACAATATGTTTAATTACTTGTTCTTCTTAACAAAATGTTTTTAGATCCTCCTTTAATTAATTTTATAATAATTTCTACTACTAATAGGTAATTGATATATAATGCTTCAGTGCCCAACTGCTTCCGTGGGAGAATATGTTCTTTTATTTTTCAAGAGGTCTTTATCAGCAGCAGCAGGCCAAAGCAATATCTTAAAAACATTTTTATGAATGTTCTAGGTTTGGAATTGGTTTTATATAGCTGTAGCCAATATTCGTCTGGGAAAGGGCAAATCATAAATTTGCTAATTGTTAGATATGCTGGTTAAACAATACTACTTTTTTAATGACATTTTTATAAGTCAAAGTAAATGATGTGTCTCATCTAAGAATATAAACCGATGACAACTAATGAGAAATCTCAACAT
Organism: Glycine tomentella; assembly: GCA_007407185.1. Classification (NCBI taxonomy): domain Eukaryota; kingdom Viridiplantae; phylum Streptophyta; class Magnoliopsida; order Fabales; family Fabaceae; genus Glycine; species Glycine tomentella. The sequence continues at coordinate 363,895 of PYAF01002407.1, forward strand.
GAGTGGTAGTGGTAGTATAGTGGATTTTATATATAAGAAGAAAAAACAAAAATAGGTATTGACAAAAGAAAAGATATATAGAAAATGACTAGGACGCGCGTGAGATTGAAGTTTCAGCCTTCTGATATTATTATCTATTTATTAGAGAATATTAAAAGTTAAGCTCATGCATGGACGGCTGCCCAGGCATAAATAACAACGAGTTGAAAGAACTAAGATTTTGTGGACTATAATAATTGGAGAAGCTAGCGTGACACTTTGTCATTGGATCTTAGTTTTATTATTATATTTGGTTCCTCAAAGGTTTTTATTATTTTAACCCTCCCTCCAATCTCCAAAAGAGCATACAAGGGTGAAATGAGAAGCAAAAGGTTTTGACTATTGTGGGTAAGGGAGCAAACTAAAGTAGTGTTGTCCACATTTTCATGCCCGTGCTTTGTGGACTTGAAATGATCAGTATCTACAAAAAGGGGAGGCTGAATACCTTAATTTATTGTGGCTTGTCCTTTCTAGCCAGCTGCAACCCATGAAAGCACTGGCACCTGACCTCTATATCTAGTAGTATCAAATTAAGCTAAGCCTTTCAAGACTATATATAAATAAATAAAATAAAACCAAAGTATTATACTATTATTTCAGAACTATATGAAATTAATGTGAACAGCAGCATACAAGAGCATGCCTACATGCACCCTGGTTACATTCATTTGTCCCCAGTCCCCACTTCTCCATCTTTGGGACTTAATTTGTCGTTTTTAAAGCTTTTCTTGTCTTTGTTGTCTGAGACTGCAATCCAGGGAAGCTTTTATTGGTAGGGGGAACTTATGGAAGGTACATAGACACGATTGTGACTTCCTTGCGGATCTTTGCCTTTTCCCTGTAAAGATAGGAATGAATTGTTCCCCCCCTTTTTTTTCCAAAATTTAAATAATTCTAATGGCCTAATTATTTTTTTAATTGATTAAAATCAAGTTTGAAATAATTAAGCTTAAACTGGTTTGAACATATATTAAAATTGATGTGAACCATAAGTTTTTATTAAAACATGTACTTTTTTAATACGAGAATGAAGTTCTAAACAGTTAAATAAACAAACACTAATGATTATTTGTGTGAAATCAGGCAGCCTCTACCATCAGTAAGCTAATGAAGGGTGCATGAGGACATCACAGTAGTTTAACCGTAGGTTCTATTCATAAATGAATAAAACTGAGACTTATTACCTTGACGTAGTAATGCAGGTTGCTGGAAAATTTACTCTTGGATCCTTGAATAAAATTTTGGAAATTTTAAAAATTGCAGAGTGGGGATATAAGCTGAGAAAGATCATGAAGTAGGTTTGGAAAGCTAAGTACTGACCAGCTGAACATTTAAGCCCAAATTATCATGTCACTTCAGGAAAAAGGAGTTTGGTGTTAGTTTTGGGAGCTATTAGGTGCTAGAAAGAATAAGGATCACCATCTGCCTAAGTATGCTTTTAACTGAATGTGAGGCTTTTTGATTTATAACTAGTGATTTCTCGTGTTTAAAATTCTGCATGGTTAGAAATTAGTTCATGGAGTAATTTTATAATGAGCTAATTGATTATGTTCTGAATTTTGTATCTAGACAAATGGCATCAAAAATTGAAGTTCATTCTAATGCTGTTGTATAACAATTAGTTCTGTTGATTGTCCAAGAATAAAACTTAAAAGTTCGTTGTTCTTTTACTCTAATCTTGCAATTAGATTATTGAGAATGATATGTTTTGTACTGAGCTTTCTTCTTCTGTTTTACTTTTCAGGCACAACAACTAATATGGATGGCAATCTTTTACATATAAGCCATTCTAAATATCACACCACTAATTGCTAGTCGAAGAAGAAGTTTGGTGCTAGTTTTGAGAGCTACTAGGTTCTGAAAAGAATAAAATAGAGCACTATATATCTACCCATGTATGTTCATAATGCGTCAGAATGATTTATGAAACAATTATTGGAAGAAACACTATCTGTTTATCTTCTAAGAAGATTACAGTACTAACAAGAAAGAAACAAAAGTCACACTATTTAATATCGACAAATATTCTTATAATACAAAAAAAATAATTATTGTATATATTTTTAGAGTGTAAGTGTGAGGTGAAAAATCTCACATTTGATAAAAATAAGAAAATTGAACATCATATAAGTCAAAGAAAAACACATAAAATCAAAGAAAAACGCATAAACTTGAGCCTTAAGGTGATTTTAAGGTGAAGTTTGGTGTTAGGTTGACTAATGTGATTTGCACGGTGGTCCATTAGTGTAAGTCATTAGCGTAAATCTCTCCGCGATTTATCCCCTTAAAATCAAACAACAAATATGTATACATGTTAAGCTTCATACTATCAAGAGTATTGTTGATTATGTATTGAACCTGAGTTTATTGTTGCTCCTCAAGCCCAACAAACAACCATATGAGTGATATGACTGTCCTTGTAAGTTTTTTGCATATTGCTTGCTTAGTGCTCCCATATTAATTAGTGCCTTGAAAAAAAGATATCTTCTTTTAGACAGATTTGTTGTTGCATTATACATTGGCAGCGAAATCTCGTGGTTTGTCACTATAAAAGCATATGTAAGGTGTAAGTGTAAAATATTCCGTATGTCCTTCAATATGCAGGCATAGGCATGTCAGTTTTTATATCCGCGTGATGCATCCTGTCTCTTGTAACAATTAAGAGTTCAGTCTAATATGGAATATTTCTACTGGTCACACTTGTTGAAGAGAACCATAACATAGGTGATATGACCATTAACATTACAAATATAAGCTTAATTCAATGGTTTAGTGAGCATTGTGTAAAATTGTGCAGTTTGAAAAGTTGAAATGAGAATCCAAATCTGGCCTACATGATTTAATGCTGTCTAATATTCCAAACCAATAAACTTCATATAAAGCTCAAAAATTACAGTAGTTGTATCAACTATGAACATTTTGGTAACTAGAATAAATAGAAGAGCCTAGAAATTTTCATACAGAACCATGAAAGTCTCTAGACTCTAGGTGATAGCGAAGCTGATGGTGAATATTTTTAACATCCAAATCTAAAATATAAGCAAGAAGTGGGAATGTCATAGCACTCTGTCAAAAGTGGGTAAGGCATGTTTGATCTATAACATGCATTTTCTTTTCGCTTTAGCACGCAGTGATGTGGCAATACCAAATTCAATTTGTCCTTAGTCACCACATACTAGTTAGTGGATCTACACACTACCTTTTCAATTGGGCTCAAATTTAAGTGGGGATTTCAAGTATTAAGAAAGTCTCAAATTTAAATATTGGTTGGATCCATCCAGTTCAAAGCCAAGGCTCTGTATTTGGACGCATTTGAGCACCAGCTTTGTCATATAAAACATTTGTCAAATCCAGTATTACCCTTTCATTCTATTTGGACTCTTTTACAAATTCTACGTGATTTAATCTCAAAACACTTAAACGATGAATAGGAATGGAGAAAATGTGCGGTAGAAATGATGAGACGAACTTAAACCAAAAAAATATTTTGAGGAATTAAATGCAAGAATAGATAAATAAGGTTCCTATAGAAACCTTCAATTGCCGGACACTTGAGTAACTCCCGTATGCAGTATGCAACATTTGAACTCTAATTCATCTGGTCATCATTGTGAAATCAACACTTATTTCTTAGAATTGTCTTAGGTTTCTAGTATTGCAATGCTTAGAAAAATGTTTTTGTTATAATTTTCATCATCCAATTAAATTTAACTTGACATTATTTTCTTTGATTATGCTCCCTTGCAAAAATAGGTAAGTTCCAGAAACAAAATGAGTACCCTTCATGGGTGTTGCACGGTGTGTGAGGCAAGTTTTCTCAAGGGATGTACGGTGAGTGTGTTTTTTAGATCATTAGATGTAAAGTTAAAATATTTAACGATAAAGATTGTGACGGTACAATGTATTAGTAAAGTATGAAATAACAAACGTTTATTATTTTGTAGTCCCATATACGTATAACTTTGATCGTATTTCTTCTCCAAAGATGCAAAAATGAATCCACAAGTTCGCACATGGTTCGTCCTATTCCATGGCAAGATGAGTCCAGAATCCTTCCTTGACCCCGCTCATACCTTGATTTGTGTGTATTTATGGTGTATCACCTTCCTCGTTTCACCATTCTAGTTTATTTGTTCATGTTTGAAAATTTTTGTGATTTAAGATTTTAAATCCAAATTGAAATCATAAATCAAATAGAAATCTTTTTATGAAAGTTTCCGTTTTCAAAATATTTCTGTTTGGTATGAATATTGGTACTAGACGGATCTACACTTAAATTGTAATCAGATATGGAGATCCCATTTGAGGTTCAAGATGATGAAAACACAAGTTATTTTAATACTTTATATACTATTTGACGCATAATAAAATTTATAAGACGAAATGGTGTAGTGGTGTAGTCTTTTTTTAACATTGTCCTGGGTGAGGTTTGATCCACGCTGATGCAATTTTTTTGTAAAAAAAAAAAAAAAACAAAATTCAGGTGATAAAGAATCATACCCAAGTTAATTGATTTGAGAAGGCTTGGATCTACCACCCTTCCAGCAACAAATTAATAGACTTAAACGATTTAGGAGTTTTATATACTTACGTTATATGTTCCATTGCACTTAAAAATAATTATGAATTATTTGATAATTTTTAATTAATTATTTATTTTGTTAAATTGTATGTTTAAAATTTATTTCATCATGCAACATTAGATTAAATATTTTACATTCATTAAAATTAATGATTTTAATGATTTGAAGTTATTATTTCTTTCGTCATTCATTAAAATTTATTTCATCATTAAACCTTGCATTCGTCCCTATTTAAAAATCCTATTTGATTAAAAAGGCCAAGTTTTATGACATTTAAAAAATCACAAGAAAAATTGAAACTCTTACTCTCCAAGTTATATATTATATAGTCTCCTCATATTCGTTTGGGTATAGGTCGATAGTAGTGTACAACTATAATAATCTTAATAGTATGTTATTAATAGAGATCAAGATGTTCTAGCTTATTTTGAAGATAAATTACTTTGGCCAAGGAAAAGGTCAAATTACTCTTGTCGAGATTTAGCTAAGGGTATTTTGATTAAGATGTCTTGAAGATAGCCTGACTGAAATTGAGGGAAAGATACTCTTACTAAGATTGAGCTAAAGACAAAGTAATCGAGGGAAATGTGTGGATACTATTAGGGGTGTACAGATTGAGTCAATAAAAAATTTGTCACTTCTTTAAATTAAGCATTTGTAAAATTAAGCAATTAAGATTAAATTAAATGAAAAATAATTGTGATTAATTATTCAATTTAGTAAATAAGAATCAAAGATAAAAGTGTTGATGTGAAAACAGTTATATAAAGCAATTTAGAATTGTGATTTCACACTTACTCCAATTTTCTCCAATTGTAATTCTAATTCTAACAAAACCCAAATATTGTCAATTAACAGTATTTCCAAATTCAATTATTAACCTTTGGTCATGGTTTAATAGCGTCCTTTGCCCTAATCAATACTCAATTGATCATAAAAATATCATATTAGGTCAAAGGACTAATATCAAAAAAAGGGTGATCAATTAATTAATCTATCGAAATTTCTCATAACTAGTTTTATCATGCAAATTACATAAGGCTTTGTTTGGGAGATGGATGTTGGAGGGGAAGGGAGGGAAGGGAAAAGTTTATGTAGAGACATCTCCTTGTTTAAGAGTTTTAATTTTTGAGGGAAAGGATTTGATGATTTTCAAAACTCCTCTGAAATCCTCCAAAGTCTTAAAATTGTTGTCCCCCCACTTGGAGGGTTTTTAGAAAGAAAAGTAACTAAAATTATTATTATAATAGTCAGTGTTAATAAAATTACTATCCTACCCTAGTCAGTGTAAAATATATAATGTATTAATTTTTTAAATAAGGAAAAATTGTAAAAATTTCCTATTAACTCTCTATTTCCCTCTCTTAATATATTTTTAATTCCCAAACAAGGAGAAAGGAACTTCTCTTATTTTCCTCCTTTTCCTTCCCCTCCCTTTCCCTTGAATCTCTTTCCTTTCCCTCTCCTTCTAACTCGCAAACAAAGCCTAAAAATTTCTTCCTAGGTCAATCAATTACACACAGATGATCATTGTCACGCAATAGATTAAGATTTAGAGTGATTAATTCCAAATTAATCATAAAGAATAAAGAAGATATTTAATTGATTGAAAAACATGAGATTTCATTAAAATACAAAATGGGATACACAAGTATGACTATATCATAATCCTAGACTAGGGAGGCAAGCAGCTCATGATCATGGCAAAACTAGAAATCCCAATAAAAAACATAGACATACCAAAGAGAATGAGACTTGACCAAATTTTGTCCCAATTGTGTTCTATGCAATCCTTCGCAACTAAGAGATTTTCATATGACCCTCTTCTCTCTCATAACTCTCAAGAATGCAAATAGAACAAAAAACACTAAAAAGAAAAGCCCTCATTCCTTATTTATAATATCATGTGGAGACTCTCCTTCTATTTTTTTCCTAATTAAAAAATCAATTATCTCTTAATCCTATTAATTAATTAGGATTTAAATCTGACATGTGATGCAAGCGGACCACGGGCATACAAAATTAGCACATGCATATAAAATCTAAGATATTTAGTTTTTTTCACATAAAACCTCTTAAACACTTGTCTTTCACAAACTTATATCAATTTGTGAGTTTTTCCAAATAAAATATAACAAAATGCATGAATATGGTTTGAAAACTTACATCAAAATATAGACAAATATGAGTTTATCAATAAGTTCATAAATCATTTAAAAAACAATTGTAAACCAAATTATAATCTATAAAAATCAAATTTGTTGTTACCCAAAGCATGAGACTAAGTGAAAATAGGAAACAAAGTTTTATAAGAGTAAGTCTAACACATTATTATAATATAAGTTTATCACCTTTAAGATAAATTAGTTAAAAAATTTATTTTATAATAAGTAATCTAATTAAACATATATTTATTACTTAATAAACTTGTATGTTTGACTCTTTATGTAGGTTAACACTTGTAATATGTTTAAAAGGTAAACAAATGTATGATTTTGATGCATTATAACAATTTTAATACAATAATAATATTAAACAAGTAATTATAATTTAAATTTACTTAAATAGGCATGTCTGTCAGGCCTAAAAGATTTTTTTAAATAGGCTAAAGTATCACCTTTTTAATTGAACAAGTTTTTCAAATAGGGATGAATCCAATGTTGAATGATGAATTAAAATATTTAATCTAATGTTGAATGATGAAATAAATTTTAAATATACAATTTAACAAAATAATTAATTAATTAAATCTTACAAATTATTCATAAATATTTAAAGTGCAATTAAACATATAAGATATTATCAGGGGCTGAAATCATCATGTTGTGTGTTGTGTAGTATATAAAGTATTAAAGTGACTTAATTTATCATCATCTTTAACCTAACCTTGAATCGGATCTGCAGATTTGGTTACAACCTAAGTGCATACCCAATCGTTTAGTACCAACTTTAACATCGAACAAAAATAATTTGAAACCAGAAACTTTCGATAAATGATTTCTATTTGATTTATGATTTCAATTTGGATTAAAAATCTTAAAATAATCACAATTTTTTTTTAACGTGAACGAATAAACCATAATGGTGAAACGATGAAGGTGATACACCACAAACACACACATATCAAAGTATGAACGGGTCAAACAAGGGTTCTATACTCAGCTTGTTATGGAGGAGGACGAACCATGTGCGGACTTATGGGTTTATTTTTGCATCTTTGGAGAAGAAATACGTTCAAGCATATACATATACGGGACTACAAAATAATACACATTTGTTATTCCATACTTTGCTAATACGTTACACCCTCACAATCTCTACAGTTATATATTTTAACTTTACATCTAACTGTCTAAAAAACACACGCACGGTGCATCCCTTGAGAAAACTTGCCTCACGCACCATGAAACACCCTTGAAGGGTATGCACACGAGTCTTGACCGTTTTGTTTATAGTCGTCTTGATCGGAACACAAAAATATGATGAACAAACACCAAAGTAGACACTTAAAGAGATAAAGATAAAAAGGAGTGTAAATATAAATGTGACAGATAGAGAAAGACGTAGAGAAATGATGATAGTAGGGCGGGGTAAATTTTGGCAAATTTTTTGGAGTACCTGTTTAATATTTTTCTTTTTTAGAAAACGGGGTCCTCAATTGACAATTTAAAAATGAATAAAATATAAAAGTAGTAAAAATTATTAGTGTGAGAATTGAACCTTGGACCCCTTGGTTATTAAAAATAAGCATTACTATCTCCTCTAGTTTTTAATATTGAACATAAGTTACATTAATTAGTTAAACACCTTGCATGGGTCCAGAACCGCCTAGGATCTAATAATTAATTTCATTTTATAATTTTGTAAATTGTTTGTTTTAGAAAATAATATTTCACTTATAAATCTATTATGTAAATATAATATTTTCTTACAGCTCAATTTTTTTTTATTTCTCTTTGGTGTTCATGGCATCATTTATTTATTTTACATTTCTTTTTATTATGTTCCTATCTCTCTTCCATCATAGAAAATTAAATGAAAAAAAGACATTTTTTTTATAAAAACATTGAATTAGACAGAAAAGATTCATTTAATCCTAATTTCTAAATAAAAATTAAGAAAAATTAATTCAGTTTATTAATAAGAATGTGTGAATATTATAAAATTTTTAATATCATATTCTAATCGTACGGATGAAAAAAACCCTTGACTGAAGTGCTACTGCATAAACTCTCCAACTTCACATTAGAGAGACCCAACAGAATTTGGATCTTACCTTATATTTTGAGTTTGGGCTTGTATTGGGTCAAAATTTCAAGGGCTATCTATCCCAAGATTCAGACTAAATAAAAATAGCAGGACATGTTATGACAGTATGACCCCAAAAGTAGAAAGGAAGGATATCTCATCTCACATTATTGAAGAGCAAAAAGAAAAAAAGTTGATAAGATTGAATGGATACAAAGGAAGCTATAATGAATTAATCATTGAAAAAGTGCTAAAAGAATTTAATAATTTGTAATTCGCCAGCCAAGATAAATTATTGTTTAAAATGCAGGCTAACGTATGAGATTTTTTATAGAACGGTAACACATTAAAATTTGATCCTGTTAAATCAATCCAGTAAAACTTCATGTACCATCAGTGTAATCTGTAGTGGTTTAAAGGGGAATTGAAAATGGAGAGCTTATAAACTGGAACTAGCAATTTTTAATAAATATTTACCATCCAAAATTCTAAGCTTATAGGATCTTCCGTATACTATCCAAATTAATCCCTTCACCAATAAGCCAGCCAGTGGATTTATAAATCTCATCGCTTATTCTTTTGCAGGTCCACACAACGGTTAGTTTGTATTTAACTATTTAAGCAAGATTTTTTTTTTTTTTCACGTTCAAATTATTGTTGTTTTTGTTTTTTCTTTCGGTTGGCTTGATTTAATTTTCTCTAATATGCTATGATAATTTAACCTATTCATGCATGATGAACCTTAAGAATTGACTGCCGGTTATTGGGATTAGACCCTGCACCACTCAGCCAATTTGATGGTACAAATTAAAGAAACACAAGTGGGTGAAGCAGCATGTGGGAAGTGAGGTTCTTTATGTTCTAATGATTGGGATCGTGGATAAGGAAGTAACACTTCTATCACACAATCGTGTGTGTATAGAGATTAGAGAACCTATTTTGGTACTGGTAGGCGTATAAATGTGTGTTGCTGTATTGGAATCATAGAGCTTGATAAATCACGTCCTAAACAAATTAATTTGGTCCATGAATCACGTCCTGTAATTAATTGATTTATCTGTTAGACCTAAAATAGTTACGAGATAATTCATGTGAATTGCCTCTAGTTTTGAGCTATTGATTGCATAATTTGACAGCCAGACTTTCTCCCTCCTACTCAGAACCCAGGAGTAACTACGGTCGGATTGGGTTAGATGTAGAGGATATTTATATATAAATTAATAATAGTATTAATCTGTTTGAGTTAAATTAGTTTTATTTTAAATGACAATCCAAATCAAATCAATTAACTTGATCATATTTGGATTAGTTGGAATTAGGATAATTGGATTGGTTTTCAGGTTGGTTTGAGCTTTACATAGTAAAATGAATTATAAAATTAAAAACAAGGGGAAAAATATCATAATAAAACAAAAGAAAACTAATAAATAATATGAAAAGTATTTTAACTATAAAATTACACAACATAAAATTTTGGAAATATAAGAAACATAATAGAAAAATCTAAAATAATATGAATCCAGGTCGATTTGGTTCGTATTGATTGAATCCTCTAGTTAATCTAAACTTGTGTCCACTCTAACTTACTCTATTTATCATTTTTCTACATAACGAAATTAATTTGATATATATATTATTGTACTGCATATTAAACTTAAATATATATGACAATTAGTAATTTATTTAACTTTTTAATTTCCACATACTTATATTGAGTCACCTTTTCTAATTATTAATTTTCAAATATAACTTGTAAAGTAATTAAGATTTAAGACAAAGTCAACAATTCTCAATCATATAACGACTATGTTTGGATGACAATATTAAAAATTGTACATTGATTAAATTTTAATAATATATTATAAGTTATTAATACATTTGAAAATAATCATTTTGAAAAGAATTAGTTTTCGACTAAAACTTTTTCTTTAAAAATAACTTTTGAAAACAAAAGTTTTAATTTCCATTCTGCAAAGTGTACATATATATTATATTGCTACTCAAGAAAGTAGAGCCCTTATCATAGGCCTTAGTAACACATTCCTGATATTATATACCTTTCTCATAAGTTTTACTTCACTCAATTTTGAAAAGAAATTAACATTACATGTGGAAATTTTATAAGTCCATCCATACTGATTCTCATTCCAGCATGATGCTTATGCAACTATGCAAAAGCAAGATGAATAGAAAAGAAGTTTCTAGTCATACTCATAGGGTTCTTCCAAGCTTGGAAAGAGGCATGACACCGTTGGGTCACTTTTTTGCTTTTCCCAATTCAAAGTACTCTGGTAAAGCTTTCGTGTTTTGAACAAATTAACAAGAGGGCAAGAAGCAAAAACAACAAGCATGGCATGGCATGGCATGGCACTGTGGTTTGTGGAAGCAAGGAAGATAAGGAATCAAGTTCCAACACCAACAGGCAACAGGCATGGAATGGAAGAAGAATAAACGCACTCCAACGAAGATTTTGTGTCTGCAATAGTGGAGATTCCCACGTTACCACTACCACTTCACACTGCATCGCCACAATGCACCATCAAATATCAACACCCTACTGCATACATAGCTACCGGCTATCAAATTCAAAATAGTTTTAATAAATTGTTTGTGTAAAGAATTTGGAGAACATTTTGTCCTATTCTGGTTGGCTCGTCAGAACGTATTTTTAATTTGAATTGTATTGGTTTAAATTTTACTAGTCTAATACTTAGAGAATTATAGATCATATGCTTAGATCAATTGGTGTGAAATTATTCTAATTTAATAAGTGATTCATGATTTAGTATGCAGGTATATCAAATATTTAGAGGAGGACTTTTATTGTGCATAGTCGTATTTAAATAAAATTATCTTAAATAAAATATATTTGTGATTTAAATTAAAAATATATATTTTTAACTCTTCTATTACTATTTAATTCAAATTTTGGTACTCAAATTTAAATCCTGATTATAGTGAAGATTCTCATATGCAAAGAAATACGTGATACTATTTTAGGGTGTTTGATATAGAGAATAAAGAAAAGAAATAAAAATAACTTTTTAAATTAAAGTAAGATATAAAAAATGTTGAGTATCACGGAATAAAATATTTTTTTAATATATTATTTTTCTCCTTCGTACCAATGCAACATTTATTATCGATATCTATCTATTAACCTGGTAAAAACTAAAAAGTATTCCTTCGCTTCCAACACGTGCTTTGCGCTAATTATAGGTATAATTGCAAACACATTCCAAAGTCGGTAAATGTCCGTTTAACTCAAAAGACCCAGGATATTATTTTCCCTATTGAATACACAGCATTAGCAAGCAGATTTTCTGACATAAGTTAAGACACTTTTCTTATTAGCCAACTAGATGGATGTGTTATGGCAGAAAATGGCGTAGTGCCCCCCTCATATTTGCTAATTTCCTCTTCGATCTGCACTGGTTGGCGATGTAACAAAATCAAATTCTTGAAAGGGTTATTATCAAAGTACATGAAAGAGTGCTATCAGTATTGGTTGCAGACTTGTCTAAAATGGAAAATTGAAATAAAAAGCAAAGTTATCATGGTTTGTGTCAAAATGCAAAAACATTTGGGTGGCACAGGCTTTTCAAAAGAATTGGTCATCATGTTCAGGACCCATGATTGAAATTGCGTTTTTGGGACTAGTAGTCACATCTCTAACTTATTTTTACTTTACTTAATTTTTGCCCAATTATATATACAACTATCTTTTAATTTTAATAACGTCCAAAATATAAAAGTCCGATTACAAGATCACGGACGAGCGACCAATAGGTTATCTTTTATGTTTTACTATTGAAATATTGTAACCACCTTAACTCTTAAGTATCAGTTAGAAATTATCTGAAACATTAATTATTTATAACTTAGACTTATTTGTTAACTTTTATTTACACGTTAATTATCTACATAAAAATATCAGATTTCATTTAACCTTTTATCATCCCATTCTCATCAACTAATATACTCATATTTAAAATCTTTTGTTTTATTATTCAAATACGCTTTTCTTTATGTAACTTGATATACTTCTTTATATACAACTAATTATTTTTTTCTTTTATTTTACAAGTCTCCTTCTTGACAAAATCGATTCATAAAAATTTAAATAACAATAATAATAGCTAAGATTTATTATTATATGGATATTAAAATTTAAATGAAGTTTAAAATTAAACATTATTAGTATTAAGAACGAAGAACACATAAAAAATGTTTTATTACTAATAATTGCTTCATTCAAAGGAAAGTCCCACGTTTGATATTTTTCAATACTAAAAGGCAAATTATAAACACCCATGGACGTCTTTTCAAGAATAAAATTGTGAAGTTCTATGAGAATCAAAACAAATAATACTATTATCTTATATGCAATTAGCCTACCATTGCAACAAATTTAAGTAGAACAATTGATGCTAGAGGGAGGGATTATATTGAGACAACGACCGTACTATCACGGAAGAAATTTATTTTTTACCGAAAGGTCACGCGACCAAAACATATTATCAGATTGTCACATGTCATATTTCGCTAGACCTCTCAGCGAATTACACATCACATAATTCGCTATTCTGTGTAGCGAATTATGTAACGGTATGTTGACATGACAGATAGAAAAAAAGTAATTCGCTAGAGAGAATAGCGAATTAAGTATAATAAATATATAATAAATAATTACTCCCACTTTCCAATAAATAACTGCTTCCATTATCTCATAATCTATCTTATCTCTTTATTTTTGCAAATTTTTTCAACTAAATTGGATGGTAAGGGACAAAATTTTTATTCAAAATAATTTTAAAAAAAACTATATTGTTTATAAAACTAATTTAGTTAATAAAATTAATTTTCAACTAAATAAAAAAAATATTTGAAAATAAAAATACATTTAGAAAATCTATTTAAAATTGATTTAATTTTTATAATCAATTTAAAACTGATTCAAAATACCAGTTTTATTCAAAATGATTTTAAAAAAAATTATATTGGTTTACAAAACTAATTTAGTTAATAGAAATAATTTTCAACTAAATAAAAAATATTTGAAAATAAA
>PYAF01002407.1:388082-460612 GCA_007407185.1 Glycine tomentella
AAATCTCAGGAATAATTAGTATAATAATAAAAAATAACAATAAGAAACATATATCACATTATCATAAAATATTAAATAATGATTATTTTTTGAAAACATTAAAAACAAATATCATCGTATTTGTAAAATAAAATCATATTTAACCCTTATTAACAATTTAAGGCGGAAGATTTTACATTTTAAAAATATTTAATATTTCATTTCAAATTATTAAAGATTGCTTCGTATTTAACACTTACTAGTACTTGGTTTAAAGTGAGTAAAACATATTTTAAAAGACAAATGTCAATACAGGTTACAACTATTAAATAAAAATAACCGTTAAAATTTTAACACTTTTATAATTTTTATGAATAAATAAATCCCAAATCTTTAGATTGAAAAAAAAGAGACCATTCAATCGAAAATCACGATAATTTTATTGATATTTATAAAATATGTTAAAAATTATATCAATCATAATTTATAATTGGATAACAGATTAAAAAATATCCCCATTAAACTTAGTTTTATTTAGTTTTCCTTACCATTATCTATAAATACTCCATTAAGAAAAAGAATTCGGTAGAGTCGGGTGGGATAAGGCATCAATTCATGAAAGATGATGTCGATGATTGCATTATAGCTACCAACTACAAGTTCAGAATTGGGTAGCTGATGAAACTAATCGATGAGCAGCAGTGAAACAAAATTTGTTGGAACCCCAATTATTAATTATTAGTCAAATTCAATGGCCAACCATTCTTCTTCGCCCTCTTTACTTTGCGCTTCTTTCAACCAGGACCATAGGTAGGTCAATTCTCTTTCAATTATGAATCCTAATTCATTATTTTTCCTTCAAATTCACTTGATATCTTTTTTTTTTTTTTTTTACTGCAGTTACTTTGCCGTTGGCACCAGAGATGGTGTTAAAATATTTGATACCAATACAGGAAGACTTTGTTATGAAAGAGGTAATATTCAGTTCCATTTATTAATCACCCTTTTTTCTTCTTAATTCCCCCCTCCCCACCTTCCTTTGTGTAGCGGTTGGAGCTTTTGTTATTGCTGAGATGCTGTTTAGCTCCAGTCTTCTTGCTATCGTTAGAGCTGGTGATCAGGTACTGTACTATACTGTAATTGGGCTTGGGGTCGGGCTTGGGCTTGGGCTTGGGCTTGGGCTCTGACTGTGTATTGTTTTGACTGATACATGATGCACATGCAGCCATCTTTGTCCCCTCGCCGTCTGTGTTTATTCAATACAACCACTGGAGCTGCTCTTAGAGAATTGAATTTTCTAACTTCCATACTTGCTGTTCGCATGAATAGACAAAGGTCAAACCTCCATCTTCACTATTGCACTTTTTCCCTTTCTTCTTTTTAGTTTAATCTCGGGTTTGGTTTACCGATGCTTTCTTATTAAAATGTTAAACAACATTAAGCTATGTTGTATTTTTAATATTGGAATATGAGGTGGGCTTCAATTGCTTATCAATCGTACATGAAGCTTGGTTGAAGTTGATTTCTTGACACTGATTATTTATGAATATAATTAATGTAGTTGTGCTTCGTAACTTGTTGGTCATGTTCGAATCTGGAAACTGTCTCGTTGTATATGCAAGGGTAAGACTTTGTATAATATTTCTCTCCCTTATCTTCGCATAATGAGAAACCTATGGGCAATGGAGTAGGTAGTTTTTTATTTATTTTTATAATTAGTGTAGCAGTGCCAAATGCTTATTTTTGTGGGTTTTTTTTTTCTTTCTTTTATTATGTATGTTGCTGTTATAATTATACAGACTAATGGTTATTTTTTCCTCAAACTTTATTTTTGGGGCTTGTGAGGTTACTATTTGTTTTTGAACTTCTTCCATTACAAAATTCCCCATATTGTTGGGACAGAATGAGACAACTGTTAGCACGTTAGTCAGCTAGTAACAACTGTTAGTCCAATAGTTTGTTAGTTCAAACAATAAGGGTGGCTGTTGGTCCATTAGTCAGTAACACTGTTGGTTCATTAGTTAGTTAGAATGTATTGGTTACGCACAAGAAAGTCAGATTCAGATTACGGAGATTCATTCTGAATTTGATAGTTTGTATGTGAACAAAGACATCCTTTGTGAAGGGGAAACCCATGGAGGAGAGACCTTTCCCCTATTCTCAATCATCCACAAATTTGTTTATTTCTTTTCATTTGTTTCTATCAATTTTCCATTTCTTCTCCCTTGGTTTGTAGCATATAAAGTAGGAGGACTAAGGAGAAAATTTGAGACTTGTCTACGGGTTGTTTTGGTGCAAATTTTGCTGATCATTCAGGGAACTCAAATACGAATGTTTACCAAATTCTTGTTTTGTCTGTGCTTTTAGAGGCATGTATGTTTTTTAATGTGTAGCAGACACATGATCGGATTATTTTGTTTATTTATATTGCACAGTTGGGTTTGTAGAATACATGCTAATAAACAATTTTGGATTCAGCAAGTTTGCTATACATTTTGATTTCCTTATTTACAATTTTTACAATCTAAAATTTAGTATAGTCCTGTGAACTAATCAGCATAATCTTTCATCACTAAGATTACTCTAATCTCCCGGTTTCTCTTTAATGCAGACTCATTGTCATTTTGCAAGACAAAGCATATGTATATGAAATAAATAGTCTCACAATCTTGGATACTATTGACACAGTGCCAAATATTAAAGGTGAGGCTGGAACCAATACGTGATATGATTTCATTCAGTAAGGACACTTTAATTGTTGACTTACAGTTGTTACATGTCAGGTTATTATTCTATTTTTCTATTCTCAATTGGATTTTGACAAACATGGTGAATTAAACTTTTAATTATGTCACCCATCTGTTGTATTAAGCATATTTTTCTGAGGCAATTTTCTCCACAGGACTTTGTGCTTTTTCCCCTTGTTCGGATGCTTGCTACTTGGCTCTTCCTGCCAGTACTACCAAAGGATCTACATTGCTATATAATGTCATGGATTGCCATTTACACTGTGAGGTTATACATAAATTTCCTTCTGAATAGTTTTATATAATAAATAAATTACTTTGTTACCATAATATTCACGAATTATTTTGCTTTTGTACCTTCTCTATCATATAGCCTCAAACAGACTAGTGAGATGAATAAAACTGACAAATATTATGCTTCATAGTTTTCAATTTTTAATAATAATTTATATTCTTCAATGCTTTCATGATTTGGCATTTCTTGTTTATTTGAATGAAAATTAGTCATTATTTTATGAAGTTTCAAAAACTATTTAAGTTAATATATTAGTCAGTTACATGGACTGTATGCTGTAAAAGGCCTACTTGAGAAATTGTGGGATTTCCTTCTTTAGAGAGCACCTTAGGAAAAAGTTTTGGGTTTTACTACACATTCGTATTGACTTATTTCATTGTTTTATTATCTGGCAGTAGTATTTTCTTTTAAATGCTACATATGAATATATGGTTGTTAATATTTTTTTCTTATATTCATGAACATTATTATGGAACCTGAATTACAGATTGAGGCTCATCGTTCACCATTAGCTGCAATGATGCTGTGAATGATGTGCTGGATCCTGCTTATCATCACGTACTTCATAATGCTGTCCCTGCAGGGGTCAAAAGGTAAAGTATTTTGATGTTATGTAGTCATGAGTTATTGAAGATTTTTTTATATTGACCTATTTAAACCTTGGAACTATTTCATATGATCTTTATTTCCCTTATTCTAAAATACTTTGTTTACCTTTTTGAGATTTTATTGTGTTAATGAAACCTTGTTGAGGATTTTTTATTATGTTATATCTTGGTGACTTGTATGTCATGGGTTCGAATCCGGAAACAACCTCTTTGCATATGCAAGAGTAAGACTGCGTACAATATCCCTCCCTTTTACCTACGCATAACGTGGAGCCTCCGGGCAATGGGGTACATAGTTTGAGGCCAAGCCCTAGCACAGCGGTAAAGTTGTGTCTTGGTGACTTGTTGGTCATGGGTTCGAATCTAGAAACAGCCTTTTTGCATATGTAAGGGTAAGGCTAAGTAAAATATCCCTCCGCTTTACCTGCGCATAGCGTGGAGCTTCCGGGCAATAGAGTACGTAGTTTTTTTATTATTAGTAGTAGGAATATTTGCATATTTAAAATTATTTTTTTAAATCTGCTGTTTGTCTTACAGCTATGCCGTATTTCGCAAGGTTGAAAATGTCACCAACTCCTCATCATCTGAACTCCTAGCTTGTAGGTGAGTGAAATAATGGTCTCAGATGTTGGCAGTCCACTGGAAACTCTTTATTTGATGTTCTACCCCATTCATCTGCACGTGTGATTTAAGCTTCATCTGCACATGTGATTTACTGCAATGCTTTATGACTTCTTGGCTATTATTGAATATGAAGTCAATATTTATCATGCTTGTATGTGCATACATGCATTTTTTGCAACTGTACCATTGTTTAGCCACATCAACAATCAAATAAGAAACCATGACAAATACGTGGTGATGGATGTTGTAGATTTATAGATTAAAGGTGATATAGTGAGCATAATTAATTGTGCTGTAGATAGGAGGAGAGTCTTTCCTATGGCTACTGGTCAAATTTTGGAATCTCCTCGTCTGCTGATATTGGATTCAGAGTGTAGAATAAACTTTTTAAGTTTCATTATCACCTTCAAAGTGAGGCTTAGTGTGACTATGTCTATGTAGATCGATACTTTATTTTTTGTTGGATTGAATATTTAGGATTAAATCTTTGTTTTACTTAGTAAGAAATACATTTCCTGTTATTGATGTTAAAGGTGCTGCTATTAGAAAACTTGTTGTCTATTTTGCGTGATAATCCTTTTTTTTTAGAGACACAACACCCGACTTTATCTCTTTTTCCCTCCCTTGGTTTTTAGTAATTGAAAATTGAAAATTTGAAATAATTTGGCTCCAAGTCATTGTATTTAATGCCATGCCTTGTATTTCTATGTTACACTTGGACTATGTTCTAGTTTGCTGACATAGATATGTGTACATCCAAGTCTCAGATTTTGAAACTAGCACTGCCAATTTTATGGTCTCTATAGGTTTCTCCGATTAAATAAGAACTCTTAATCCCAACGTTATTTGGGTGGTTTGATAAAAATCAAGATACAATAAAGGTGTAGAATTATCAAAACCATTATAAACCAGATAAGTAGATGGTCCCTTCAGAGGTATGGTCATTAAAGTGTGGTACTTCCTTTTTGGGGAATTACAAACACGGTCTATGGTCCGCTGTGTGGCATTAGCAATTTATCGCACACAACTTTTCCAGAAATGCTCTTCATAACTTGCGTTCTTCCCATGTTTCAGAAAACTTCTGATATCTATTTGTTTGCTAAATTTTTATATTTTTCAACTTTCCAGGGCCATCATGTCCGTAATAACTTATAACGGGTACTTCCAGGAATACAACTTAATCATTGATGCTCAGAATGAATTATCTTGGTCTTTAGGGCGTGAGTTCAATCTTTTGACTGCGGCCATGGATAAGGCATCATGAGTGGCAATAAGTGTTTCTAGAGCACCATCTATAACTGTGAAGCTTGAGGAATTGCATGCTATACTTAACCTTTCAGACCTACCACTGCTGCCAACATTGAAGTGTTAATCAAAGAAACTTCCAGAGCTGTCGTGGCTGCCAACATGAATGTGTTATTTGGAGGAAACAATGATTCCAATATGTATGTATGGTACAATATAAAAGCTTCGTTTAACATTCCTCCCCCACAATGTAAGGGACGTTAAAAATATCTGTAATTGGGGTCTTGTAAGAAATTTAACCATATGAACGCATAAAACCAATAATTTACTTACCGATAAGCTACCTTTTTCATTCAAATTTGTGGCTATCTGTTTGTAAATTGTTGGTTAAAATAGTTTATCATGTGGTGTAAATATTTTGCGGAACCCAAACGTCTTTTCCAAAAAAATATATCTATAAAAGTTTTGGAATAAATAAAAGGAAGAATTTGGGGGCTAAGTTCTCCGTGGTATTAATTATTAAGCTAAGGACATTTCTTCGTGATATGTTATCTTAATATTGTGTCTGGTTTTAAGCACTCCCTAAAAGATATTTTGTCTTGATATGTCTTTTACTCATTGATTATTATTTTAATATTCAAGAATATTACTCTTTTACGCATTGAATTTTATAGCTATATTTTATCTAAATGAATTAAAGATAATCTTAGTGTATATAAAAAAATGTTATGCAACCAAAATATTATATAAAGAATGTTAAATGAACGTATTTTAATTATTCCGTAAATGTCTTTTAAAAGAAAAAATAATTCGGAAGCCACTCTATTATATCAGAGCCAGGTTTCGATCCTGGGACCTGTGGGTTATGGGCCCACCACGCTTCCGCTGCGCCACTCGGATTTGTTAATATTTTTGTCTTCATCTTAATATTAATAATGAGATTTAGACTAGAAGAAAATCCTCCTGTTTTCTTTATCAAAAGCCAAGAAAATTTCATTCTTTCTTATCTAACAAATTAGGAATTAAAAACAGAAAATAAAAGCAACGCATCCTGAGATCAAATTCCCACACTGACAATTATGTTTTGCAAATTGGCCAATTAAGCTGAATCGAGGAACTGCAAAATTCTAAATTCTAAGAATATACAAAAAAACTGTCAAAAAAAGAAAGAATATACAAAAAAAAAACATCAAGTTTGGGCATTAATCATTTATTAGTGTCTAAACTCATTGAAGCTTATATATTTACTGAAGATTAAACAAGTGTAGTCAGACTAATTTGGTAACAAATTCAATGCGAAAAAAATTCAGTAACTAACCATTCGAGTCATGTAAAAATAGTTCAGCAACTATTTCATCTCATGAAAAAGGTGTTTTCACATTAAGAGTCAAACTAATAGTCACAACTCACTAACTAGTCAACCCAGCCTAATTTCTCCATAAATGGATTTGAAACTTTCTCAAGAAATTGTAGTCATGGCAACACCACTTGTTTATACACTTGTTTCATTGCCTTTCATATTTCATTTCACCTTAACCACTGCCACCATCACAACCTCATCTATTAACCCAGTGTTTAAACTCATACACTATGAATCAACATTATCACTCTACAATTCAAAAGACACCATTTGGGATCATTACTCGCATAAAATGCTTAAGCAAACTTCTAGTAACGAATATATCTCCAATCTTGTTCCTAGCCCCATAAATGTTGTGTTCTTAATGAAGTTTTCCATAGGTGAACCACCTATTCCACAACTTGCTGTCATGGACACTGGTAGCAGCTTTACATGGGTTATGTGTCATCCTTGTTCATCTTGTTCGCAGCAATCTGTTCCAATATTTGACACCTCAAAATCTTCCACATATGCTTTGACATGCAGTGAAAGTAACAAATGTGATGTGGTGAATAGTGAGTGTCCATACAGTGTTGAGTATGTTGTGAGTGGTTCATCACAAGGGATCTATTCTAGGGAACAATTATCTTTAGAAACCATAGATGAAAGCATATTCAAAGTTCCGAGTTTGATATTTGGATGTGGTCGTAAGTTTAGTATATCATCAAATGGTTACCCCTACCAAGGAATCAATGGGGTGTTTGGACTTGGTAGGGAAAGGTTCTCTTTGCTACCTAGCTTTGGTAACTTAAGAAATATTAATTATAAGTTTAACAAATTGGTCTTGGGGGACAAAGCCAATATGCAAGGTGACTCAACTAATTTGAATGTGATCAATGGTTTGTATTATGTTAATTTAGAAGCTATAAGCATAGGAGGGAGAAAGCTTGATATTGGTCCAACTGTGTGAAAGATCAATAACAGATAATAACGGTGGAGTGATAATTGGCTCTGGAGCAGACCATACATAGCTTACAAAATATGGATTTGAAGTGCTTGGCTTTGAAGTTGAGAATCTTCTTGAAGGGGTTTTGGTTTTGGCCCAACAAGATTTCCTTATACTTTGTGCTATAGTGGTGTGGTAAGCCGGGACCTAAGTGGCTTTCCGCTGGTGACATTTCATTTTGCTGTGGGAGTGAGGCTGCTGTTTTGGACTTGGATGTAACAAGTATGTTTATCCAGACCACAGAATGAATTTTGCATGGCTGTGCTTCCAGGTAATTATTTTGGAGATGACTATGAAAGCTTTTCTTCTATTGGACACAGAATTATAATGTGGGTTATGACTTGAATGGGATGCGTGTGTACTTTCAGAGGATTGACTGTGAACTTCTTGATGGGTGAGTTTAAAATTAAATTAATGCTAACTTTGTCTCCATTTTCCAGTGTCCTGTTTTCATGTTCTAGCTGTTTAAAGTCCTATTTTATTTTATTTTTTGTATGATTCAACAATCTATGTATTTCTTTGAATTCGGAATGAGTTTTATCATACCTCTTTTTAATTAGAACTCATAGGACATAGGAGACTTTTTCTTTTGGCAATTACTAGTTTGAATTTTTTTATTTTTTATTTTTACAAAAACTACTCAAAGTTTTGTCACTATATTAATATTTTTCACAAAATAAAAAATTTAGGACCATCACCAATAATCTTAGTGGATTCATAGAGGAGAATACTTGTACCATGCATACTAAAGCAAAAAGAATGTTTAAATTTGTGACTAGCTAAACGCATGTCTGATTGAGTAAACTGAATTTTCTCATTCTTATTCTTATCAAGAAATATGCCTGAAAACTTTTCGTTGGTACGCATACACTTTACCTTATAATTAGGCAAAGGTAACACCTAATGGGAATTAATTCAACACCTAGAAGGTGTAAAGGGTAATTAGAGGTCTTATCATTTCATCCCCTTGATATCATGCTTGTCTTTTTATAAATTAATAGATAGTGCGTTAACAACTTAACATTAAGTGCCATAATATGAGATTTTGATATATTAGCTACCTGTCTGTCATACATATGCCCATTTTTGACACCCACGTAAGATTTCCAACAAGGAGGTTAAACTCCATTTAAGCAATTCCACGTCATTCACTAACGTTGAGTCATTTGATAAAGATGACGAATCTTCCCGTAATTAACAACTCTTAATCCCAATATCCCATAGAGGTTAGCTTTTCCAAATACTTTTCTAAACTGTGTAAGCATACATGTTCTTGGAGGGCATAAAAAGTAAATTAATTTGTAATGCATGAAATACAACTCAGACTTTGTGCAGCATGTGTTCGCAATAAGTTGAAAGTTTCAGGGCAACCTCCATCAATCTTGGATATTGAGTTACATTGTGTAACTGGGTGCCGTACACTAAACTATCTAGTTCTTGTCTTGGCAAACTTGGGTCTCGATGCCTTCTTCTCCATCTTTTCTCTCTTCTTGCGGGTCTTTTCATCTTCAAATGATTCCTAATTCACAAAAGACATACGAAATTTACGTTACCATGGTTCTAAATGTGGCCTGAAAGTAAACATTAATCAACAAGGTGACCTTACCTCTGAACCCCCTGGCAAAAATCCTTTAATGAAACCAAAGGACTGGTATGCTCCAAAAGCCGGTATCTGTCCAATGCCAAGCAAACGGCAATTGTGTCACTGACTGTTTGTAGCATTCTCTTTTTCTAATGCTTAAAGAGTTTCGGTATTCCTTAAGTCAAGCACATACAGTTACTGATTACAGCAAATATATATTTGGGGCAACAACACAAAGTCAAAATACAAGCAGTCCACAGTGCCAAAAGGGCTGCAGTTCAGAAAGAACTCATACAATTGTAGTTTCAAACCCAATAGCTTACAACTTTTAAGCCAAATTTATAATTTTTTGTTTGTATATGAAGTTAAATAATTATAAGGGTCCTGATAGTGTGCAGTTCTTTTTGAACTGCAGATGATTGCAGTCCAGTGCCAAGCACACTTGAATTTGCACAGGAATACCTAATACCTAATCTAATATAATCCCCGAATGAAAAACTATTATGTTGGGGTAACAATAGTTACTTGTGATTAACTTTGTGTCCGTGCACCAAGGAAGGACATCCCTTAGTTAACAGTTCGAGATTAATCTCTTTTTGAGATGTAGAGGTTATCGAAGTGAACTTTGTTTCTTCAAAGAAAATGTTTTCCTCACATATGACAATCCAACAAACCTTGGTTAACATGCTTATGAGTCCTAATTATTTGTCAACTGAGTCAAACTTTGTTGGGGGATTAAATGATAAATGACACTATCTTTTGGTGCCTACTCTCTTTAGCATTCCAGTCCTCCCTCCAACTGTGATTGGTTGCTTTATGGTGCAAACTGCAACAAGCACTTATAAGGAACTCATTCCCTCTCTCTTTCTTGGATAGTACTCCTCCCTACGGTAAATAAATCTGTCTTTACTACACAACAAGATGGATGGACCATATATATACACACCGCCAAGGCTGGCATCTAATAAACCTCTCTTTGTGAAGCTAAGACTGCATTATTTGAAGTAGCTTCAGTGCAAAACAATAACATTAACAGTTACAAAACCCATATTCAAAAAGAAAACCACATATGTGAGCAAATTATGGGCCTCACCACAAGATATGTGTACCAGAACTTTCCAGAGACGATGGACATGACTTGCACAAAGCATGTTATGTAGATAACATCATGTAAATATCTGCAAAAAATGACTCACAATAAGAGAGGAACGAAATATAAATATCACACAGGAACTAGTTGAGTACTAAAAATCTTGATCTAAAAATAAGACAATAGTAAAGACATACCCACAAACTCCACCTGTAGACATATCAAATCCACCATCTAAAAGTTCACCATCTACAGCGTAAGCAGGGGTCGCCATCTTCGCGAGCTGTTGATAGGGAATAACATATGCCAAAGAAGTCACAATCAACCCAATCCAGTGCTTCCAGGTGAAGCTCGAATGGAACACCAACATTCTTAGCAACACATAGATAACCTAATTACCAATTCAAAAGAAAACTATAGAATTAGATCACCAATTCACAGCATCGAACAAACAATTCGTTACAACTGAAAAGAAGAAGAAAGTGTACGTTGCAGGCGATGATGATTTGGCGGAGCCTAGCCATGTGACGAGCGTTCTCTTCCTTGCGTTTCTTAGCACCCTGATTCGCCATCGCTTTCTCTCTTCTTCCCCCAACAACCGCACGCTACCGCAGTTCTGATTCTGCGTCTGCGTTTGCTTCTGCTTGCTGGAACAGAACACCCGAACTTCGATAATGGGCCAACAGGCCCACTGTACTGCATTGAGCTGTGTATTGTAACCCAATGGGCTTTTGATTTTCTTTCGGTATCGTACATCTTGATAAAATAGGTCCACGTCACGTAAGCGTATGCTACTAACTACGTGTTGGATTAAAATAATGAAAAGTATGGATGCATGACGTGGATGGTTGGTAATACTCTCTGATTAGGGTTAGGGTCCAGTAGGAGAATATGATCTTAACCTGGGATTCCAACTCATTATAGTGCCTCGACTTGTGGATGGAATCGACCAGGACAACACTTTCAATTCCATGTTTTATTGCTTCCGGGAATTGCTCATTTGTCATACTTTGCAAACACACGTTATTCATACTTTATAATTTTCTTCAAACAAATTAAAATACACTATCATGTAGTAAGATGATCTTGTTATTCTATGCCGATTTAAATAAAAGTAAAAATAAAAATAAAGGTACAAATCAAAAGAAAAAAGGGATTTATTCGATTTACGTATTTACTTTATTAAAAATATATACACGAAATAAGAAACGATGTTACTCTTTAAAATTAATAGTATAATACATATTTAATAACATAAAAATAAATTTATTACCCTATAAAATTTAACAACATTATTGGTAATGGTGAAAACAAGTTCATTGGAGTTGGACCACGTGAAAGATGCCTCCTGCCATAAGTTTTTGGCTCTATTATTATAAGTAAAATATTCAAACAAATGATATATATAGTAGTATCAATGCATCTTTAAGAAAACATAATAAAAAATTATATTATTAATTGTTTTACCAGCTTTATAAAGAGAACGATTAATAACATCCAAGTATTAGTAGACATTTTTTAACATATATAATGAACAAATACAACGAATCTTAACCATTTTATAGTTTTGACACAAACCCAAATCAGATTCCATAAAATGTCATAGAGGGGAAAAAATATAAGTATTTTTCAAATAAACAAGAACATAGAAAATCAGGGGGCCTGCGAATTAGGAATGAGGTGGTACGGGATAGAAATAAAAACTATGCGACGAAAAAAACAATATTGATCCCCCTAATGTCAATAACAAAATACTAGTAAATAAAAACGGTGCTGACCTTAGCTTATGGGTTCCATCACATGTGGCTATTGATCCCACATTTAATGAACATAATTAGTTGAGTTGAAACATTTAATAAACAAAAAATATTAATAAAGTCGAGGCATTACCCATAGGCCAGAAATGTTTTGTTCCAGGTTTTGAGTTACTTGCATCGCCAGCATCTTTTTTCTCCTCTTTTTAAAGGTGCAAGCAAACGAGTGAGTTTCTGGCTCAGGAAAAAGAAATAAAACAACAACAACAACAACAACGTGGAACCCAAACGGACTAAGGTGAAACACCAACGCTGTTGAAGTGTGAACAAAGTGGGCTCTGTTATCATTTATCAATATCAATATCATCTCTCTCTCTTTCTCTGGCAAAACTCGTTTTTCTTTTTTTTTTTTTTTTTTATTTGTCTCTGTTTTGTGGGAGTGCTCACCTATTCAGGTGAGTTTTTTTTTTTTTTTTATTTTGATCCTGTTGCTAATATAACTCCGTCGAGATTATTTTTTTGTCCCTTTTCCGCTATTTTCCTAACATGTTGGAACGAATTGAAAATACGGCGTTTTTATCTGGACTTAGTAAGTTGTTCTGCTTTTCTTGCATGGTGCATGTCTGTCCCATTTGTTGTGAGATTAAATCGATGCTTTGTTTTGTCGTAATCTTCTCACTAAGTTCCGAAATTACACTTTACCCGGCTTCAATTTTCCTTAAAGAGAAAGATTTTTTAAATCTAGCATCGTAATTTAATTCTAGTTTCTTTGATTTCACAGTTTTCTTGAAATTTGTTCATTTATAATTCTTGGTGAAAGTCAAAGCTCAAAGGCCTAATTGATCGCATGCCAAGATTGTTGTTTTTTTTCTTTTAATTTAATTTTGGTTTATCTTTTATTGAGGAATCGTTATGATTCATAATTGAGTGATTATTGTCTCTGATTTCAGGGATTCTTGAAAAAAAAATTATTGGGGTTTATTGGTCTGAAGCTTGTTGGAGTTGGGAGTAGTTGAAGATGAGAAACGTGCTTCGTTCTCTGCGACAATTGCGACCAGCCTTTCAGAGGCAAGATTGTGTTTTGATCAGTGTTAATGTTGCAGAAGAACCTCCATGTCACATTGGAAGGAGCTGTCATATTCATACTTCAGCTTTTAGAGTTGTTGATCATGCTAAGACCAACTTTAAAAACCATTTGTTTACAACAACCACGAGACCTCTCTCAACTGATGCTGCAAAACTTACAAATAGAGGTTCTCATCTTTTTTTGCTCTCAGAGTGCTAGATTGAGGATGGTTTGAAACTTCATCATCTTCTTATGTCTTTTTGTATTGGAATTTGTTGTTTCGGTTACAGAAACAAGCAAAGCTGGGCCTCTTGTTGAGTATGAACGAAGAATTACTAATGGTGAACTTGTAGAAGGTGATGCTTGCCAGGTACAGTGTCTACACTTCATTTTAATGCCTAATTTCATTGATGAAATGGATTTTCCTAGCTTGTTTTATTGGTCAAAATGCTGTTGGATATTATTATATGGATTATTTTTCATGGCACTTAATCGGAAATTGTTCCGATTAATCTTCTTTTCCTTTGTTTAAGCATTTTTCTTCTTTTCTTTTGAAACAGGTAGACACTCTGACAGAACTTCAGAGACTGTATGATGAGCTTGTTGAGTCCGCTGACGTCTGCCAATTGGATCGCAACTCTGAAAAACCTGTAAGGTATGCTTTTCTTTTTTCCAGTACTATCCTGCTTCTTGCTGATATGTCTGCTCAAATCTTGAAGCCTATTTTTCATATCTTGTTTGGTTTCTGAATTTAATTTAACTTTTGGTTTTGCAGGAGTGGGTGGCTGTGGTCTCGTCTCTTGTCACATCCCTCTTACTCACCCGTAAAAGGTTTATATCTTTATGGAGGAGTGGGTACCGGTAAAACTATGCTGATGGACCTGTTTTTTTATCAATTGTGAGTTTGAAATGAGTTTCGTTTCCATTGATTTTTGTTTTTTCGTGTGCTGTTGTCTTATGCCATTTAGTTGTCATACCTTTTCAACTGTCAATATAGGAAGAATATGAAGCATTTTTAGAATATACTATGGAAGTGTGTTCTTATGAGGATTTATACTCTGACCGTCTTCACCGGCTATATCTTATCAGGCCTTCTAATTGGAGGAAAAAGAGGATTCATTTTCATGACTTTATGTTGAATGTACATAGCATGCTACAAGTAAGTTTACCAAACCTGTTATGTTTTTTTTTTTCTTTTTCTTTTAGGTAGATAAAAGGGGAAGACCTATTTATTTCTAATACATGTTAAACTACAGTTTTCCCAATACAGTTGTTAGAGTAGTACAATGTATATAATATAATAGTCCCACATTTTTTATATGATAGATTAGTTTTTGTACTTGTTGATATAAATATATTTCCTGTGTGCTCATATTAGACACACAATTATTCAATCTCAAGTACAGTTACTGTTGATAATAAATCTAAGTAAGCTACAATCAAATTGCTTTTATTGTGTCTATTTTGTTAGTCGGAAATCATTACATACCATAGGGGACAGATCCAATAATTATGTATGTTTTTCAGGGATGAATTTGTTTAAAATCAAGTGATATAAAAGAGGTCTTATGCTTTGAGTATTAATTGTTTGTTAGCAGTTTCCAGAATGATGTTATCTTGTATGCTTAAATGGCAACAGAATAAGAGGAAGCCTATCTCAGATTTCCTATTGTGTATCCTTGTAGAAGCATAAGGGGTTGTCAGATCCACTTGATGTGGTTGCAGGAGAGATTTCTGATGATGCAATTTTATTATGTCTTGACGAATTTATGGTAAAGTTTTAGTATAACATATATTTCTTTTGATAATAGATCATGCATATTTTATTTGATGCTATATCTTGAGATTTGTTATTTGTTTTTCCAATAGGTAACAGATGTAGCAGATGCATTGGTACTAAATCGCTTGTTTAGACATTTGTTCAACAAAGGCATTGTAAGTAATATAACTGGTTAGTAGCCTCTCTAAACAATAATTATGGAATTGTTGCCTAATTAATTTCAAAATTCCATTTTTTTTCATTGTGCTTGAACACAAGTATAGATTCTAGTGGCCACATCAAATCGTGCTCCAGATAACCTATATGAGGGTGGATTGCAGAGGGATCTCTTTCTACCCTTCATTGCGGCCTTGAAGGTACAGTTCTAGATGTTTCCTTAGTTGGGAGCAATGTTAGATTAGCTTCAAGTCTATACTGTTAAATAATTTCGCTACTGATTATTGATGCCCTCTGCTTTGTGGAATGTTTTCATCTGTGTTCTGTAGAAGAGAGTAAAGACTACAGGACAAATTTATATTTTTCCAAACGCACTTTGTAATTGCCTAATACATGTATACTCCTGTAGGAAAGATGTGTAGTACATGAGATTGGTTCATCAATTGACTACCGCAAAATGACATCGGTATGACATAAAATCTTATATCTGTAAATGCACTAATGTCAAATTGTTGGTTTTTTATTTTTTATTTTCTGCAAATTTGGACTGCAGGGTGAGCAAGGGCTCTATTTGGTTGGCACTGATTTATCTGGCTTTCTTAAGCAGAAGTTTCAACAGTTGATTGGAGAAGGAACAGCTACTCCTACTCCCCAAGAAGTAGAAGTAGTAATGGGAAGGAAACTGCATGTATGTGCTAAATTTTATATGGCACAGCACATATTGAGCACACAATCACTATTAATATCAATTTAAAGTTGTGTTCATTTTCTTTATCAGGTTCCATTGGGAGCTAACGGATGTGCCTATTTTCCTTTTGAGGAAATTTGTGATAGACCTCTTGGGGCTGCAGACTATTTTGGGTTATTCAGTAAGACATTTTTTAGTGAATTTTGTCATACATACGGCATACATACATCTTTTATGTCCTATCCTAAAGGCAAAGGATGCAGTTCTGTTGTTTGCTGGGAATTGCATATGGGGATGATAAAAGTAACTAAGTTTTGAATATGATAAAAGTCAGATAATGATTTCATTTTTCTGTAAACTTCATTTATTCTCATTGTGGTAGTTTTGATTTCCTCTTTAAATATTTGATGTTTATCATACTTTTACCCAACTGCTAATGTATATAAGATCCATAAATCACTGTTCACAGAATGTCTATTTTGCTTTCACAGAGAAGTTTCATACGCTAGTCTTGGATGGCATTCCAATTTTTGGGCTTCACAATAAATCAGCTGCACATAGGTTTGTCACTTTAGTTGATGTAAGTCCCTTGCCATTCTAAATGGGTTGCCCATGTTTAAACTTTGTCTGTAAGTTTCATGGACATATTTTATCAAAACCTTTGTATTTTAATATTTTGTTCGCTCAAGGAATGGCCTAGCTATGAGCAAGCCCCTTTCTTGTCGCCTCTCTTATTATACAAAGATGAATGCTTGAAGCACATTTTAAATGTTAGCAACCCACTCTTCTTTATTGAGTGTATTTTATGGGGGTCCCACTGAATTATGTGTTGGAAGTGTATGTGTATCAAGTGTGTTGCTATCATTTCTATATGCAAATTGTTTGTAACTGTATAGCTGAGTCTGTTGAGTGTGTTTGTCTTGATCTGACTGAGTTTGTTGCCTTGCGTCTTCCTATTAGCAGAAAGGATAATGAGTTTTGACTAGAAAAACTGAAGAATAAAATTCTGCATGTGTTTTCAAAAACATCCAACAGCCAAAAATTCTTATGATTGAAAGTTTCATACCTGAAGTTGAAATTTTAGACATTTTCTAAGAACTTGAAGCATAGCCCATCTAGAGATTTTGTATTTACCCTCCACATTTGTTTTTCCTACAGTGAGAGTAGAATAAGTATGATGCTTTATTTCACTGTGATTACAGGTGATGTATGAGAACAAGGCCAGACTATTATGTACTGCTGAAGGGAGCCCTCAAGAACTCTTTGAAAAAATAGTAACAGTAACTGAGGCTAAAAATTTGGCACCCAGAACCTCTTCAAGATCGAGGAAAAATGATGATTCTAACCTTTGTGTGGACAATGAATTGGGGTTTGCAAAAGACCGCACCATTAGTAGGTATGATATATCTGCATACAAGACAACTAATGTAATAATCTTTTGTAACTATTTTGATTTGGTGTTGCCTGGTCAACTGATGCAAGTTGGAATCTGTTATCTTAATATTATCCATATGAGCATCTAAGATCATGAACAAACTCTAGAGATTGAGGTACTGGCAATGCAATTGAAATTGCTCCTTCAGTTGTCTTTCATTTTGTGAAATAGAGAAGAAAATTTGGATGCTTAGAGAATTGGATAATTATTTGATGTGCAATACTTGGAGAAAGCAGCCACTTGATTCATTGAAAACAATTCTTTGTATCTTTTGTCTTTTAGAATTTAGAAAAATTCCAACTTTAAATCTTTTACCTAAATCTGAGATGTACATCCAATGGCTGGCATCTTGTATCAAGGTGTTTGTAGATAATGATCATCATCTATGGTAGTATAACTGGCAGAGTGAGAAGGGGGTGTGCCTGAAATGACACTCCTGCATCTGAGTTTCAGTATGTGGTGTGAGTGTGTAGAATTGAAAGTGCATTTACCTGGAGGGTAGCCTCTACATAAGGTGGTATGGTGTCAGTAGCTAAGCTAAGAGGCCTCTAGAGGCTCAGTTACATAGCTTGTACGCACAGCTTTGTGGGAGTAATGTGCCCATTATTATGGCAGATTATAAGGGTCGAGCAGGTTTTGGCATTGGTCGGTTAACTGGGCCAGGTTAACAAGTTAAAACATTCTGTTATGACATCTCTTAAGAACTAAAAAGCAATAAAAACAAGGAAAAATAATTTATAAGATACCTAGAGAGAACCACCACTGTTCCTATATGTAAATGTATATATTGTTGCAATTGCTGATTATGGCATAAATTTGTTGCAGACTGACAGAGATTAACAGCAAGGAATACTTAGAGCATCATGCTGCCATGTTAGCAGAAAAGAAACAAAGAGTGGATCAGAATGCCATTGAAGCTTGAAGAAAGGATCCAAAACCTCTTATTACAGTTTGGTGGCTATTGTTGTAGCACAGAGTGAAAGTGGAGTAAAATGAATAGTTATTGTGAACAACCAAAAATTTCAAATTAGAAAACATCCATTGGCAGAGCATTAGATTTGGCTCAGTTTGCTTCCTATTATTGTATCGAGTGAAAGTGGGATAAAATGAATAATGATTGTGAACGACCAAAATTTCAAATAAAAAAAATCCATCTTCGGAGCATTAGATTTGGCACCAGCTCAGGGAGAGAGGTGTGTTAGATAGCATCAAATAGTTATTAGCATTTCCAAAAATATTGTGTAATTGATTGATGTAATGCAAAAATTCGAACAATTTAAATTGAATGTAGGTCTTTCTAACTGCATTTATTGTTGATTAATGTGTAGCAAGTCTTGATCATTACATTCAGAGGCCTGATAAATATATTCATCTCGCCAAAGTAGAAATGAATCAAATTCATTGAAAGGTTTCATAATGCTAAGGGAATACTTAACTGGTTGCACTTTTAATCTTTGGGGACCATCTAATAGAGGTGCTAGACATATGTTGACTGGCATTGATGAATTTTCCATGAGAGTTTGGGCAGTCTTGAAGAAGAAAAAGAAAGACATTTTTGCTACTTTCAAGGAGTGGAAGATCATGATTGAGAGGGAAAGATGAAAGCAAATAAAACACCTATAAACTAATAATGATTTAGAGTTTTCTAAGAAGTTTAATGTTTTATGCAAGGTCGAAGGGATTACTAGACAACACACAAATTTGTCACAGTCCATAGTGAAACTGGTGTGGATTGTATCCAGTACGTATGGGTGTCACAGATCGATTGTGTCTTTCTCTCTCCTACTGGAAAAATCCAATGACTGGAGAGGAGTTCTATCCTAATGAAACGATGCAGCAGAACGGATGAATAGAACAAAAATGAAAAAAGTTCGTCACATGCTTTCTAATGTTGGTTTGTCAAACTCTTTTTGGGCTAAAGCAGATTCAACTTGTTTTCTCATTAATCGATCAACCTCAACTGTCATGGATAAAATAAAAGAAAATAAATAAAAAAGTCTTATTAAGGTATAGTCTGGTACTCCCGCTAATTACTCCGA
The DNA here is from genome assembly GCA_007407185.1 of Glycine tomentella. NCBI lineage: Eukaryota > Viridiplantae > Streptophyta > Magnoliopsida > Fabales > Fabaceae > Glycine > Glycine tomentella. The sequence goes on from PYAF01002407.1 coordinate 407,516, forward strand.
TTTAAAGATTTTTTGTTGTCCTTTGTATGCTTATGCTGATACTTAATAATTATGTAACTACTCTCTAGTCCCATACTCTAGTGCAGTGGGATCTCTCATACGATATGGTCTTGTCCATATTTAACACATGCTATTAGTGTTATTAGAAGATACATGGTGTGATATTAGATATACAAATTTAAGTGTTATTAGTACACGTGTATTTGTGCGTGCACTATTACGTGACTAGATTTAACACATGTTAGTGTTGTTACTTGCACCACTTTTAACAATTTCTTTATAATACAAAAATACTCAATCCAATCGTTAACTCCTTATAAGTAACAATTTTATAAAATTATGAAAATAAAACTTATCACTTCATCGCTCTATTTTATCTCGATAGGCAATATATTATTTAAAATATAAATAAATATTCATTGTTAGATAGCATAGCAACAAATATCCAATTTATGAAAAAATGATATACATGATTAGAAGGCTTTCATTTTTTCTAATTTCTTTCTCTATTAATTGAAGCATACCAGATAAAATTAGCTATGTCAAGATGACATGAGGGACTCAAGGACAAAAGAATAAAATTGAATGCACGTTACTACTGCAACAATTGTCTTCCAGTTGCCCCTCATCATTATTCCGTTATTAGAACCGCGGAATGCCACTAATAGTTCAAATGATTTCGAGGACCGTTCATCCGGTTTTGAACAAGCTTGATGGAACCTAAAAGAAGAGGATAAACAAGGAGTTATATAAAGAAAAAGTAGGAGGAAGTAAGAAATATGTAATATTATTCATGTATTGCATGCAAATCCATCACTTGAGGTGTTAATCAAACTAAAATTAAAATATGCTACAACTATAACGCATTCTCTAGCTATAGTTTATAACTAAACGAATCCATGATTTTCCAAAAATAAACAGAGCTTTACAAATAATAAAGCCAAAAACAGGAAGCATGGAATAATAAGTTTTTCTTCAGTTTTTGAAGAGAACCGAGCATGCCGTTTAGTGACATTAACTATTATGTGGAAATGGATTACCTTGACATGATGAGGCATGATCTTGACATCAAATGGAACATGAAGCCATGCTTCAGGTGAACGCAGAAGAAAATTCTCTGGCTTACTGGTATAAACATCTGCATACTGATGAATGTTATAAGCAAAAGCAGATTCTTGTCCTGTGCTAGTCAGGAATGTTGCTCCAAAAGATCTATTAAACATTATCTTCATCGTGCTTCGTGTTTTTTGTCTCTCCTCATTAAGTTCTTCAAGAAGTGAATTGAAAGCTGTAGTTCTTGAACTACTAGATGCAGTTGCATGCAATTTACCAAGTAGTTCCTGTATAATATGCAACTTTGCCTGCATTTTTCAACAGGATACAATGCATAAAATGTGACAGCTTTAAAAGTAGTTGAAGAAAGAAATTATACCGATAATAATCAACCAAAACGCAGAAATATGTACCTTTTTATAATAATTTAATAACTATAAAAACATGTTCATTTAAGCCTTTTTCTCGATAATATTAAATTTAAATGTATGGCACAAATCCAATGAATCACTTGCGTGGTTGTACTAACTTCCATAATGTCCATAGGTTCCAAAAACATCTGGTATTTTTTAAGTGGAAGGCAGGGTAGTATTATACAGTTATCTTTTTGTCACAACATACAAGCACGCTCACAAATAGAAGGAAAACTAAATTAAGCACTAATTTGATTTACTTCTTAGATAAAAACTTTAGTTCTAGTATTTCACTGTGAAAGAAAATAAGCATTTGCAATTCATCTGTCAACTTTTCAATTAGATTCATGGCATCTAGTAAGGTTTAAAATGGGCTCATAATCATGAAATTGGCTCAATATCCATAGGAAATCGTTTACATATTAACTATTCCTGCCATAATTTAGGAAAGTATGTGAAAAACAATAATGTGTCAGTGCACACTAAAAAAGGCAACAACAATGTCATGAACCATTGATCCCAAAATGTATTTATACTAATTACTAAATCTCTATGCAAGAGACAATTCCATGAACTACTGATCCCAAAAATTCTCCTGAATCACTCACTCCTCAAACTCTTAACATAAGAATAAAATAGTTTTAGTTGGTGAATCTTCAATACAACCACTTAGGGAAAGTAACAGGAAACCATCTCCAGTATATGCACAAAGAAAGTATGAAGTTGAAAAATAAATAAAGTCAATATGAACAAAAATCTGAACGTACCTGCTCAGAGCGGTAGGTATCTTCATTTTGTATATATATTTCGCTCTGCAATCTTAAAGAAACACACTTCATATAAATGTCCATGTTTCTGATGTTAACTATGACAAAAGTTCTACAGCCATCAGTGCCTAATTAAGAAATATATCAATTTAAAAGAGCACTCAGTAAGCATAATTTAACTAAAAAATAAAATTGCCAAACATAATTATATTAATCAATAATCATGTAGCAACTGAATAACCAACAGGAACTTTGAAGATTCATATTCGCCTTTAGCAGCTGTGTAACCAACGGGCACTTTGAAGATTCAACTACTACCATTCTAAACAATCATAACCGTCATCACATGTAGAAACAACAGTAAGTTTTACTTTTCCTAGGGTTAGCTTTCATATAAATGACAAAAAATTCTTTGACAACATGTATATAATGTTATTGACATTGTCTAAGTTAACAATATAATGAATAACTGAAGAACAAAACAAGCAAAATGATGCAAAGAACAAAGTAACCAATTCCTAAAGCTAGGCTGATAGAGAGGAGAGCTTCAGTGGTAATGGAGTTTGTGTCTTACACCCAGCCAATAGGGGACTCACACTGCCACTCAGCATGGGCAAGTAAGCAAGAAGTGATTACACACACTGGCAATGGATAATCCAAGCTACAGTGCCGCTTGATGTAGAGGAGAAACAACACTTAAAAGCCCGGCTGATAAGAGGGGAGATCTCAAATATGAGAGTTCATATTTAACACTTACACCCAGCTGGTATAAGACTCAGATTTCTGCTACACAAACACGGGCAATTATGAATGAGCCATCATAAATTCTGTTAAATGAACCAACCCCATTGGAAGATTGACCATACAAAATGTCCAAACTTGTATATATTTGTTCTCAGCAAACAAGATATGATAAAACATTTTCATGCCTGTTTTCCAGTGAGTTATGAAAACCATAGACGGAGGAATGTCTACTCTTATCAGTCTATAATAAGTAATGAGAAACAATGACAAACAAGCTCAAAATCTACATGAAACTGGATTAGATTACAGACGTGCCTCTAGTTCATGGATGATTGCTGCTGTACGCCAACCTGCCTTTGAGGGGCCTCTTAAGTCACTAAATAGGTGATCTCCAAAATATATCACCTAAAGAAAAATGTGAATTTTAGCATTCTAGAGGTTCCATAAGAAAGAATATTTATGAAACATTCTGTATTTGCTTTATACTTAAAACTTATTGTAAAATTCATGTATGTAATAGAAATATTACAGAGCATGGTTTATTATCAAACATCAAATAAAGCATACCTCTGGGCCATTCCACTTGGTTATTTGGAGAAAGGATTTGAGGCATCCATGATAATAAATTTTATCTGGTAGAAATTCATCAACCTTGGTAAAAGTTAATGTGTCGTTCTTTGTGTCATAACAACTGCATGGAAGAACCAATGATGTTCAGGACCTTTGCAAAGATTTCAAAATTCAAGAATATAAACTCAAAAAGAGATGACAATGGAAAAAAATGATAGGTAAAAATGTTTGACCAAAGAAAATGATCCACATTAGCTTCATGTCAAGAAAATTATTTGTTTCTAGATTGTATCCTCCGTTTCCCCTTTCATCACTGTAATTCTAAAGAGAGAACATTCAAATGATCTAGTCCTGAAGTCAGCTTTGTCCTTTTCATAATAATAAAAAAATAAAAGGTTTACCCCAATTATCCTTTACTAAAGTAGAACAGAATAAGAAGAATTAAGTTAGAAAATAGAAAATAAGCACCATATCACATAGGAAAAAATTAGATGTACAGGATACATACCGGAATGGATGCTCAGATGTATAAAACCGTGGTTTATTGGCCTTAGCAATCACAACATCAAACAGTTCTGTCCAAGAGTCTCTACAATCCAGAGAATCCTAATCAACATTAAAGAATAAAATCAAGGAAATTATGTCCAGAAATGAAAAGTGCAAAACAATCATAACCACAAAAATTACATTTAAAACTAAGTAAGGAACTTTCAACCAAACAATTTAAAGAGACCCGAGTGCCAGTGTCATTGTTAACTATCTAAGTAATGTGTATTATAACATAACTCTAGCATACAGCTGCCCCTCCCTTTAAAAAATTCAGGGCAAGTTTCAATTTTCAAGTAAATTCCATCTTCTCCTTCATGAGAACAAGTGGAAAAGATCCTAAAAGATGATAATTTTACTCCAAATCACTAAATGATTACAAGTGAAATAATTGAAATTAGGTCATAGAGAGAAACCAGACTATAGTTAACGGCTAGAAGTAATGAAACAATGGACAAGTAGAGAACTTATGTATGTGGCCTTCATAATAGCTACTTATAAACATAATTTGTTTTACACATTTTCCCCTGATAGAAGAATTTGTTAAAACTTAAAATAAAGAACAAAAGATATAATTAGGATATGGGATTCTTCTAAACAGAAGAACATGCACTTGTATATCTGCTAAGAAATGTGTGCACTATCCTAAGGTTTGTGGATACATATGTCTTACAATAAAGAATAAGACCATAACTTCCCAATTCTCCAGGAATTTTCTGATAAAGTTAGATATTCATCTTTACAAGTTACTAAAATGAAATAGTGCATTTTAATCAGCAAAAGAACTGAAAACTATGTACAGTTGATCTCCATTCTAGACTCTTTCCTTCATCATCTAAATGTAAATTGCAATAATGAATTCATCATATTATTATAACTGACTGCATTCATTTTTCCACCTATACTCTTTTGGTACTCGTTGAAGAATAATTGCACCAGGATGAAAGAAAAGAACACATAAGTATTTTAGAGTTGGAGCTCTGAAGCTGTTGAATAATTGAACCAAATATGATTTGCATGCCATGTAGACAATAATTGGGAAATACCATATTCCAAATTAAGAAAAAAAAATACTAAACTTCAACTGGCAGTGAAGTCTTAGTAAAAAAATTCCATGATACATACAAAATGCGTGATATGGTTTCCTGTTAATCAAATACCTCCAACATAAAACGCATCCCTCCATCCACAAAATAATAAGGAGAATTAGTCAACAGGAAAAGCTTCTTCCCCCGCTCCCTTAGCATCTTAAGATAACGTAATATCTTTCCCTGAAATATTTGCCCACAAATGAATAACTGCAAACTCTCAATCAAAGAATAAAATAATTCAATCTATTGGACAACATGAAATAGATTGAAGAAACAATGTCTACCTATAACTGGATTAAGATACTAGATCCTGAAATAGATTTTTGTTCATATCGTGGACCACTTATTGCAGCATCTATTGGACACAATCATGGACACCAGTTAAAGGAAATGGATAAAATGGTTTGAACTTACATTTTTCACTAAGTATCTATGTGGGTCAGATAGTATTCCTCTATGAACCAGGCCACTTCGATGGACATGGTCAATTGCACGAATAACATCTTCATAAATGTAGGAAGCATCAAATTCAAGCTTAGCATCAACAAAGTACTGAATTATATCTGCAAGAAGGCATGCCTACAGAGTAACAATGCAAACAGTCAGTTCTCAACCTAAGAATTAACATTGGAAAGAAACTTCACTAGTCAAATAGACAGCCCAAGAAGAGGCAAATGAAATTGGAAAAGGGAATTTTAACTTTCAATAGATTTTTCAAATTTCAAATGCATAAACTCCATCATAGGAGTTTGCCCTTCAAATAGTGGTGCAATTTTTATAAATTCAATAAATTGGCAACATACTCTTCCCTTGGTGGTAGAGGTATAGCTTAGCCCTAACATTCTAAGAGGCCTGCTTAGCTATGCAAAGCAAATCTTGCACTCAGTTAAACTGAAGGAAACCAGTATTTTTGTTAGCTTTATATCAACAACAGAGACATTTAAAAGAACAGAAAGTTTGAGTGGAACAGTCAACAACAAAAAAACGGCAAATTGAAGAAGCAAGAGTAGTTAAGATTGAATACACTAGGTCAAGTCCCATTAAGGGTGCATTTGGATAAACTTTTGAAAAGGTACTCTTATTAGCTTATTAGAAAAGCAACAAAGCACCAAAACTACTTTTTTGGGGCTTTTGCTTCTTGTTTTTCAATTTTTTTTTTTAAATAACACCAAAAAACTTGTGCCCTTAAAGGAACAAATTTGTTTCTTACGATAGTAATATACAGAGATGTAACTTTACCCCACATCCTATGTCTATTTCTAATGACTGGGCTCAAACACAGAAAGATACTGCAGCATGCTCATTCTGGATATGTTGAAGGCGATATGCGGATGGTAGTCAATTATTTGTGTAACTTTATGACATGCATACTCAGGATAACAATAATCTTCTTTGACATATGAAAAGTACAAGAGACACTGCATAAAGGTTAACTGAGGTAAAGCTCCAACATTGAACATCACAAAAGCAGAAGTTATTTTTGAATGACAGGACAACAGGGAACTAACCTCAATGAAGCAGAAGAAATCCATCAAACCAACAAGTGATAGAGCATGATCACGACCAATATATCACGTATTTCTGTATGGCTTAGCTGTAAAATTATACAAAAGAAAGAAATTGTTATAAACACTATTTTACTAGCACTAATTTCATCTCTGTAATGACAGACAAACTATGCTGACTGACAAACTGGCATTTAATTTGTCCTTATGCAATCTATAAAACCCTAATATTACACAGTTCCAATTGTATGTGGATAATTAGAACCGTAGAGAAGCTTCATAAAAAGTTTAAAACCACATTAAACAAAAAGAACCACTGCCGCATACTCTGCGTCTTCCAAAGAAGCATCCATCCGGCTCAATCGAACCAAAGAAATCCAGCTTCATGAGGCACCCTTTTGACTTATCATAGTATAGGCCTCTGATGGGGAAAGTTGGATCATATTTAAAACTCGTGCAAACCTCCGGATACCTAAGCTGAAAGGAGCAACAAGATGAGTAAGGAAAGAAACCATAGTCATAAAGCAGGACTGTGTTGTCAGAGCTAACCTCATTAACCAAGTACTCCTTCGCAAGGTCATATATCAAAGTCTGTAAATCAGACGAGTAATGCGCCAATGTGTAATCATAGTCGAACCCATAAACTTGCAATTTGTCCAATCTCACGTTCTTATTCACATATATGCCTAATCCAATACACATAAGAAAGATAAAAAAAGAAAACGATCAACATTCAGAAACAATGCAATTTCAAAACAAGTTGAAGCGCAACCGATCATCCAACGAACCTTTAGGATTCATTTTGGGCATTTCCCGGAGCGCATCGGGAATACTGAGAAAACTCTGTTTGGCAGCTTCGAATTCGCGACGGAGTGCGAATATCTCCTCTTCGTCGGACTTCAATAGAAAATGTTTCGAAGATTCAACGACGCTGTAGCTTCGAGAGCTTCCCGAAAACCCTACACTATACAAGGCTCAGCTAAACGGGTTCTCATGTAGCCGTTAAACGCGATTTTTGTCTTTTTCTTTTTTTCTATTTCTAACGTTTGTTTGCAGAAGAAAAAGAAACAAACAGGTAGAAGACAATATAGTAATAATTACTAAGGACGTTTGAAAACGAATTAAAAAGGGAATAATAATAATAATAATAAATGAAGTGATGATAAGGAAAAGACCTGATCGGGGTGGAGAAGGTGAAAGAAGCGTCCCCTGCGAGGAAGGAAATAGAAGAATGAGTGTTAAGCAATAATGTAATGTTCAAGAAGAATGAGCCATAGTATGGTAGCATTATACGTACGTGTATGGAGAAACGGAGAAGGTTACGAATACGAATGGAGGCCATTTGATTTGATTTGGATTGAGATTTACGTGCAATGCAAAGTTGAAATGAAATGGCTTTACGATTGAGTTTTTGTGTTGGAGGAGTAAAGTGGGAAAAGTATGTGTATGGCCTCAAACTGCGTGGAAAAAACAACCTTTCTTTTACGCGCCCTTTCCCAAAGAATTTTAGCTTTTGTGGACCAGCTAAGAAAGAAAAGTAGAAAAATGATGTTATACACTCATGACTCAACTGTGTGTATAGACCGAATTTATTTTTTCATTCATAACAGTTCAACTCACATATTTACAACAATTTAGCTACAATTTCTTAAAATGTATACGGACAGAGTGAAATGAACCATGGAAGTCTAGTTGTATTGGTGAACTACGTACGCCTTGTTGTAAATTTTTTTATATTTATCTAAAACTTTAACGGATAATAAAACCCAAGTGGAATGAAAAACAAAAAGAAAAAAATTGGTTAATAATATAACTAATATTTTTGTCAAGATAAATATTTATTACATAACTATAATTATAGATTATAATTAATAAATAATTTTAAGGGATTAAAGTTTCTCATGTTACATAAGATAAATTTTTTTTATACACCAAAACTACATAAAACACAATCAAAACACATATTTCTCTCACGCACATCTTCCGTGTCGCTTAACCTTCTTTGCTTCTCTTTGTTTTTTGTTTCATCTCCTTACAACAAATTTGTATCCACACAAATTGTTTCTTCTCAGTCGATTTGACTCCTTTTTTTTTTTCATTACCATTTTGTTTCTCTCTTTTGTTCTTGTTTTATGGTGTTATTTTCGTTACAAACTAAATTATATATACTTATACTTATCAATTTTAAGTTCTCTCAGTATTTATGTTAAATGGATTATTTTTGTTGTAAAATTAATTCAGTTTTTTATATTCTACATAACAGAATAAGTTTCCTATCTTTTTTGGGTGATTTTTTTTTAATCAATTGTTTAGAATTGAAGGAAACAAAAATCCATATCATTATTATTTTATTATTTTGTGAGAGAAAGAAAAATAAAAAGAATGTAAGGCTTGGAGTGAGTGAAAGAGGAGTGTTTGAAATACTAACTTTCAACAACCACATTTTTGTTTCGTTCCTGTGACATGCCTCATCACCTTTGATGCAAAAATTGAAAATTTAGAAGTATTAATCAAAACCTTTTTCCAGTGCAGTATAAAGACTATGCCAGTTTGGAAAATTTATGCTATATTGTATAGTAGATTTTCTTTATATTTCTCTTTTCATAGACATTATTATTTTTAGCATACTTACTAACATTAATTAATTACTTATATTAAAATAATTTAAATTTAAATATTTTCTCGATAAACATAAAGCTATTTTTTATAATGATATATTATATAATATTAATATTATATTGAAATGATAAGAGGGATCATTCAACGTGATATAGTTATAAGGAATAGCATGGTTTTAATATTTTAGCATCCCGTCAATATGGCCTTAAATTTAATATTTCGTTGATTTAATCATTGGACTTTTTCTGATGTTATTAAAATAAGATACTGTGCCTCTCAAAAAAAAAAAAAAAGAGTAAGATATACTGTGGGTATAAATATCGGGAAAAATACTAGTGAATTTAACGATACGCTGCTTCATGCACAGCTTTAATTTCTCTTTTTTTAGGTGGTCCGTACCATCTTGCCGCTGTTATTATCCCTCTACCATCAATTGCTCCCATTCATACCACAGTGAACAAAAGAACATAAAACCCACATCAACAAACCAAATACAGCCCCACCTATCCCTATCCAATTGAAAGGAAGATCCATAATGGGAGATTTATTTATTATTCTTCCTTCTCGATACTATCTCTGACGCCCAGGCTTTGCCAGTTTCAGTTTGGAACTTCCCTGAAAAAGGGTAACAATTTTCTCAATTTGTAAACAAGTGAAAAAAGAAATTATGGAAAAAAATGGATAAAAAACAAGTGAACAATTCATCCATCCTCCAACACATGATCAACTAATTCCAGGCACCTCTTCAGTGCTCAACTTTTACCAACTGAACAAAATAAGATCAAATCCATAGGATCAAAACCCAAATCAAGTACCAACTTTGAAAGCTATATTTTGAAATGTCGTGACATTCCATCTCATGTTAGCAACCATGTACTACTGATTACTGAGGCTTATCCATGTTGTTCCACGCATACAAAAGAAAGGGCAGGTAAAAAAATCATTAATGTGGAATTTCTTTTTGTTAACGAATACGATCTCTAGCCTCAATCATTCAACTTCAGAACATAACTAATAAATCACACTTTGAAGAAAATCATACCAGCAGTTGACCAGAAAAATTCATCCAGATCCTTTCCCTGCTCTGCAAAAAGTCATGGGAGAACAAATTTCAGAAGATCTAGACCATATGGATTTTACACACAAACAAATCTACAAACGAAAATGACAATCACCAAAATACCCACTCATTCCAATGTTTGTAGCATAGTATAAATTTTAAACTATTGAGGTTGTACTTCTTACGTAATTTTTGTTAGTAATCTTAACTAGGAGAATGCATCCGGCATTCTTCTACATACCACACCACACCATTACAAAATTAGATTATTACAACTGAGTAGTCAAAATCAATATTTGTCATAAAAGTAGATAACAGAAGAGACAAACCAAATGCAAGAGATACACCGTTATTTTTGCCATTCTACCAAAAACGCCCATGACATTAAATTACTGATTACATAGACATTTGTAAAAATATGAATGCACAGTTTAATAGTTGTTTATCCTCATCATCCTTATTGTAATACAATTTATCAGTTGTCACTAAAGATACCCTATACACAACAAATATCCTAGCTAGAATATTATATATAGGGTGAGTTTGTTTAAGCTTAAAAAAACAACTTTAAAATAAGTGCTTTTTATATAACCGATTTTTTTAAGAAATAGATAGGATTTACTTCTTAAAATAAACAGAAAACTGTTTTTTGTTTTTATTTAGGGCCGATTATTTTTTGGGATATAGGTGGGGGAGAAAATGCCAAGTCAAATAGAATGGATATAAAATCATGTTACTACAATCACGGAGCCACCCATTAATGATAATGGAACTCTGCGCAAAATTTCCCCCTATGATATGATTTGAAAGTTGTTTATTTTATTAAAATAAGCACTTATTTCAACAAATAAGTTTAAACAAACTGGCCCATAATAGTCAACTTGTTGCCATAGATGATAAGACTTATCAGTTATCAAAACCTCTAACCCTCCACCCACCTTCTCTTAATTATAGAGGCCACTCATCCAATCCAGGAAGACCATGATGCCAAAAGTTTAACATGCTTTAAATTTAACATCACTTGCATAAATTCCTTAACAATCAATATTGTAATAGGTATTGTTTGAAGAATTGACAAGCAATTCTACAAGGACTGTATATGATCATAATAAAATGAAAAGATATTAAGAAAAAAAAAATTGAAAATTCCTCTCACCATCTTCATATTCCAAAGCTTGGAGTATCATCTCCACCTGTATGGAACAAAATTTATAGAATCAAAATAACTAGTTGTGAACATGGCAACGGCAAGAACCAAAGGTACTTTAAATGCAGGCCAAAATGTTACATAATCATTGCAAATGAATCAAAATCATCTGTCTGACAGAATATTAACAATAAATGAGCTACTTATTATTTTTTTTTCTTCCTTTTAACCATAAGTTAAATCCAAAAAGGCCGGCCCAAATGCAATTTATCCCAACCCCATAGGGAAAAAGAAAAGTATGTTACGTAATTAGATTTAAATTAAAAATGGCGGTGAAAAGATTCAGAGCAAAGGAAAACAATAGTTGAACACCATCATCACACTAGCATCTTCTCCCTTTTAATGAAAGAGATAAATTAATCTGTATAAACCAATATACAGTTTTTAAAGAAGCTGAAATAGACAAGGAAATATATCATGAAAATCCAAAACAAAAGTCCATGATTCATGAATCACAATACCTTATTATTATCAGTCAAAAACCTGATGCTTAGCTCACTTGGTTGGGACATTGCAAGTTCTCGGGAAAAGGTTCAATACTCCTCCTAATGGAACAGCCCTTTCACATTACCCTAGTTTCTCTCCCTCACTCTCTGCCCCCCATCCCCCTAGTGGGACCTCTTAATCCGTTAGGCATCATTACCCATCTAGTGATGCAGCCTCCCTAGGCCATAGCAGGGTATTGTACCAAACACACACAAGTCAAAAGGTATGGCTCAAATGTGACTCATTGAAAGACAATAGCAAAAAAGCCACAAACCTTGTCAAGGTCCTTGACAAATTTAGCTTCTGGAGAAGAATTTGCTTCATACTCCATCCACAACTCTGCTATTTCCTTTGCTTCAATATGACAATTCAATTAAAAACCAGGAGTTGAGTTTTCGTTATTATCTCATTAACAAACTCATGTACAGAGTGAAAAAAAAGTACCTGTAGATCCTCCTCCAAGTACTTTACACATATGATCTAGTGCTGCCTGTTCTCGTTGATTCTTTTCTGCTTTAGAAACTCCATCCAATGGAGTTATGTCCCCAACAATCGCTATTAAAGAAAGCACCAAAGTGAACAAATGAAATTGTAGATCAGAACTTTGAAAAGAGAGCATGAGATATATGATGATATTGTACTCTTGTGTTCAAGCTCCTAATAACTTGAAAACCCAAAATCTCCTTTAATAAAACCAAAATAGGGGTTCAAACACATTGTGAATTTGCACGCGTCAAATCAACCAGCTGGCATTATGAAATTCAAAGTCAATCGTGAACTTCTAGTCTTTTATCAAGTTCTCGTCTGAGTGTAACATGAAAACAGCAGAATGGTGGGGAGAAATCCATGTGTATATGTTAGTTTCCAGATCAATAATCAATTAGCATCATAAAAACTTATTGCTATCAGGGTTTCCACCTGCAACACGTATTCGTAACTAATCTATTTTCAAAATTCAAACGTAACCTGGCCCATGCATTCACTCAGTCTCATCCATTGCTTCGGTTTATTTACATTTCACCAAATTATTACTTTCCAGCTGAATTCAGCCAAACTTGTCCACTATATTATATCATTATTCATAAACAAGGTTAGGCATGCAAAATCACTTTTACCAGGCACAGACAAATAACACAAAGCAAGCAGCATATTAGCATACCCTCTGCAATGTCATGAACAATAGCCATTTTAATGCACCTGAAAAGAAAGCAAAAAATTCAGAAAACCTACCTCCCATCCTAATGTTAAAAGGTGCATTGCCAAAAGAAAGTCATTAATAAACATATATACAGCTGAGGAAAAAGGAAGGTGGATTAACTTGTTTCGGTCTACACCGGGGACATCTGATGCAACCAGAGCCATCAAACTCATTCGATACATATGATCGGCTATAGATTCTGGATTCTTAACATCTTTTCGCACCCAACCTGTTCTCTTTGTTGTCTGTTTCAGATACCACACAAAATCCAAACAAGTTAGGGCACTAAAAATTAAAAGCAGGCAAAGCAAAAAAAAAAAAAAGCACTTGTGCAATTTGAGCTTCTATTGAAGTCACATAAAGCCAATCAAATAAAAAATTTAAACCAAGCTTAGGTTAACACGTACTGAGAATTTTAGCAACCAAAATTAAACAACCGTTATCTCTTAAATTTCTGCGGCACTTCTGATAAACGAAGAAGTACATTACTACAGAATAGAAAGCTAGTTTACTAAGAAGCACCTTGAGGCGGTGGCAGATAGAGAGGAAATCAATGGCGGAGGAAGCGGAAGGAGCGCCGTCGCGAAGCGCCGCGGAAGAAGGTGAAGCGGCCATGCGAGAAACCCTAGTGAAAGTCGCTGCGGAAGGTGCAACGGATTTGAATTTAAGGAAGGCGGTAGAAAGAAAAGGAACAGGCGCACGGGAAAGAAGAGTGAATCGCATTCCACTGACTAATTGATTAATTCCTTTGGATTCACTTCTCTTGTCCTCCAAATTTTGTGGAATCTTCAAACTTGGTTGTAGTAAAAGGATGTGGAGATGTGAAACGCCCAATTAGGGAGGAAATTTTCGGTACCATTAATTTTAAAATCATCAGTAAAATTAAATCAAAAACATTTTAAAATCATCATGATTTGATTGGTATTATTCAGATTAAATCTTTCGCAGAAATAATTTTTATTAGATTTAACAGAAATTATCCTTCCGATTGAACTATAAAATAAATAGTGAGGATCAGGATCTTTTTCTTTTAATGAATAAAAAAATAATGTGTTAAAATGTATAACTCATTTGAATTATTTGATCATTTTTAATTAATTTTCCATATATTTTTAATTAGGTCCTAATGCAGCAATCTAATCAGAAAACCAAAACAAATTTTAAAATCTAATTAAAAATTTATAAAACTCTCGAACCCGCAAAGTAGTTAAACTTTTTTCTAATTTTAACAGAATATATTAATATAAAAATAATAGGTAAAAAATGGATTAATTTGTTATTTGATACAATTTTGGTTCTCTCTCCTTTTTTTTTAGAGAACTCCTATTTTTCTTATAGATGAAAAGAAAATATTTTTTTATGCAGGATTCACAAGGCTTTTTTTTTTTCCTCCTCTCTTTCTATTTTTCTTATTATATTTAAACATGAGAAAAAAAGTAATTAAACATTTTCAGTTTCTTTCTTTTTTTGAATTATGTTCAACCAAACATGAGATATATAAGTCAATATATAACCACGGAAAAAAGGAAATTATTTTTTCTGGTTTCATTGACCCTATTTAAATTATAATCCCCTGAAGTTTTTTGTTTGCTTTTTTTTTTATGGAATCGCCTGACGTTGTTAAAATGTAGATTGCAAGTTAAAGCAAAACTTCATTTCAGGAAACGTTTTTTTTAATATTATTATTTAATGATCATGGAGATGACAACGTGATAAAAGTGGTGTATCTGTAAAGAAACTTGCATGTTCAAAGTCAAATATAGTGTATGAAAGAAATAGGTTTGTGAGTAGATTGTTTATTACCCAACCATCATTATGGCTTGATAAAGGGCGACTGCGGGAGAGGTTATTATAATTGTTTCACAAAGCGCTAAGTCTGTGCTTAGCATGTCAAGAAATGGTACTGGGATTAATTAATTGTATTTGTAACGAATTGGTATTGGTTTGGTTAGATAAGCATTTATGAGTATCGAAAAATCTTGCTCACTGACAGTGACATAAACACAGTTATATGGACTGGCGGCCTGTGATGGGGTTTTAAGAGACAATACAGGTATGTTTATTTGTTGCTATGGTGCTAAGATGAAGGGATATTCGGTTCTTAAAGCAGAACTGTGGGGTAAGAGGGTATCTATTATTATGGTGTTAATAGTATTTTTACTCTCAGATCTTCATAAGGATTTTGAATTTAAAATTTCATAATTACTAAATTTTATAATAAAGAAATTAAACAGATGTCCAGACAATAAATATATAAACTTTATTTTACATTTGATGAAAAATATTTTAAGATAAGTTTAAATATATTTTTATACATCAATTTAAATTTTATTATCTAAATTTATTTTATTTTATTATTTATCATCAGTTAAGAATTTAAATTCTATTAAGTGATCACATATTATTTTATTATATTATTTTATTATAATTATTGTTGGTGAATTACTTAACTTTGTATTAAATATAAGAGATATGTGACTTGAATAATTTGTTATTATAAAACTTTCATTGGAGAAAAAATTAATTGAATTATTTAAGATTAAAGTAACATAAATTGGGTTATATATATGAAAACTATTTGAGATATTTTTAGTCAATATTAGTTTATTGTTATGTGTATTTAGGGAGTCTAATTAAGTTGATTGAATAAGATATAAGTATTGAAAATTTCTTGATATCTTGTTTAATTTCTATAGATAAAAAAATTATTATAAAATTAATTTTCGTATAAGTAAAAACTACTTCTACTTGCTTCAATACCATAATGATTTTTTTGGCATCACAATTGATTTTATCATGATTTTGAAAATAATCCAAACATGTCAATTTTGGTCAAAATCAAAGTTGATCCACCCCACCATAATCTACAATGATTTCGAAGGTTATCCAAATACATATTAACTAGTTAAATTACATTAATTTGTCACTTCCATTGCAAGATTTATTTCACTTCGTCCATTACTAAAAAGATTATGTAAAAGATGAATGTAGGATATTATTCACTTAGGTATTGAGCATTTTGATACACATAATAATAAATTAATGTTGACTAAGAGCATCTCCAATAGTTTTCATATAAAAAATAAGCTAATGTTGACTAAGAGTTAGACCAACTAAGCTTAGACCTCAAATTTAAAGGTATCGTTAAGATTTTCGTATATGAAGTATTATCAGTTTAGGTATTTGTTGTCCGTTATGACGTTGCCTTTGTACAAGATGTCTTGATGGATTAAGAGGAGAGAGTGTTTATATACTAAGTGTGACTTTATGACTACTCGAACAAGTCCCCATTTTCGACCTTAAATTTGTACATATGATTAAGATTTTCGTATCTAAAGTATTGTCTGCTTAGCTGTTCATTTAGATATACAATGAACCGTCATAATTTTTTTTAATAAAAAAGTCACATTAAATTAAAAAATATATATATTTATAATCAATTTGTAACCTCAACTCTTAATAAGATTTTATGACCAGCGGAATAGATACTCAATTCATTCTTAGACATTGCACTCATCCTCTACATTTGCAAGACTTAAAATCCGATTCCGAGAAGAACAATCTCCACGTGATTTGAGATAACTTTAGAATACAGTATCATATAACACCTCTCTGTCTCTTTCCATGGAAAAAATAAATAAAGTTGATCCACTATTTTGTCCCTTCACATTCTTATCCAAGCAAAAAGTTTATAGTTTCAACCAACCACCGCTCAAGCTCGTCAATCAATCCAAGCTGGCCTACACATAGCCTCAGTCGGTGAATTAAAAGACCTTTTTATTGAAAGCACATCTCTAAGATATGCAGCTACTATTATTTAAGAGCTATCAATATCTCGCTAAACTGCACAAGCTACTTAATTTTGGTAAGTGATGACAACATCCCAAAACTCCCATATTTAAAGTTTTTGTTTTTCATAATTTCATTTTATAAAAAAACATGAAGTAAACAGCGTGGTTGGTTTTAGCTAATTGATAAACAATTAATTCTAAATCTCATTCAAAATCTTCTTAATCATTAAATATTAAATATTTATAAAATTTAAAGCATTAACACATTTTTCTAAGGATACAATTTTTTATAAGATAGTAACGATACATTAATAGACTAGTAAAGAAAAAGGATACATTAATAATAAAAAAAATTAATGTATAGATTTATTTTATTTATTGAAGGTCATTGACAAACTAACTAGGGGTGTTCGCGGATAAGTTCAGATCGATGTTAACCAAATTTAGGATCCAACTTAATTAAATTTGATTGGTTCGATTCAGTTCAATTCGATTTTCAAAAAAATAAATTTGAAACTCAATCAAACCTAATCTATTCATGAAGGGTTCGGTTCATGCCAGCAGGTTACCCATTTAATTTTTTTCTTATAACTACTATTTTATATCATGATTCTTTTAAATATAAAATACAATTAACACAATATTATCAAATATATGAAAGTAATAAAATTGATTCATTTAATACCATCAATATAATGTTCTAAAATAAACTTATAATAAAAATTAAAACAAAAGATTCTTGAATAAGATTTACTATAATAGTCTAAATCACAACTATTTCTTACAAATTAATTTTTTACAATAAATTTTGCTATAACTAAATTTGTTGCAACCAAATTTGCTTAAACAAACAAATGAACAAAATATGATTCATTAACATTATAAACATGGTAAACAAAATATGAAAAAAAAAGTGAAACAAATAACAATATACCTGAAAGTAATACATTAAGAAATTTCAACACTTGGAGATCCAATATTAGTAGTATTTAAAGTTAAACCAAACAACTCTAAAAATTTAAATACAACCCCGTTAGCACAAAAATCAATTGATATTTTATACAAATATAATGTTTTTACTTTTATAATGAAATGACATTATTTCAATCATTAACAAAGAAAGTAATATCATTATTTTGACCTCATTGAACACTGATTTTTAAGTAACCTTTATAGAATGTTAAACGAACAAAAGAAGAAAAAAAACACCATTTGAATCAAACTTTCAAATAATGTTAAAAGAACAAAAGAAAAATAAAAGACATCATTTAAATCAAACTCTCAAATAATAAATCAATTAATGATAGAAAAAAAAAATCAGGCTCTGACTATTCCTCACTCAAAAACTACTTATCTCAATCTTTAATCCAAACAGACACATTTTTTCCTCTTAAAATTTTACCAAAGATTAGCTTAATTCTAAAGCAAACAAGAAAAAGAAAAAAGTAAATCGAATACAACAACAAAAATTCGAGTAAACACTCAACAATGAAAGTTATTTCTTTTCTTCTCATCCCTATTTCCATCAAAATCTCAATGAATACAAACTAGAATAAGCACGAGAAGTTAAGGAATTTCATAAAGGAAAAAGAAAGCGCAGAGAAAATCTGATGTTTGATCAATTTGATGAGATGAGATGAGAGAGAACAAAGAAGAATATGGTGCAGAACCACATATAAGGAAATAAGATGAGAGAAAACATAAGCGACTTAAGCGCATAGAAGGAGATGAGATGAGAGAGAACACAATAGCGCAAAAGAAAAAGAAATCTAAACCATAACATTTGCATTACCACACCTTCACAACAAAGATGAAATGAGATAAGATGATTATGAGTTGACCCTTCATTTAGCCTAGACATTTATAATACCACAATTATTGTCAAAATATTGTTTTAGTTTTTAAATATATATATATATATATATATAATTTATATTTTTATTACAGGTTTATAGATAAGGTCAACGAATCTATAAATCTAAACTTGTGATCCAAACCGTACATAAACAATTTGATCTGTTTGGTTCAATTTTGATTTAAATACCTAAATTATTCATATCAATTTAAATCGATTCAAATTCTCAAATGACCCATATCCATCAACAACCCTAAAACCAACTAACATGCTAATTTGGCTCATAAAGCATGTATGTGGATGGGACGTGATATTATGTTCATCTAGAACAAATGAATTAGATTAAGCAGTTGCTTTAGCCTTTAGCATGCCATTTTAGAAAAGATACACTCCAAACACCGAAACCCGCAATGATTAACACGCAAATAAATCGCTGCCGCTAGAGGCTAAGGGCCCCATTTGAAGCAAATTCACACAACATGGACAAACCTTATTTGTTATCGGATTCCATTTTTCCCCATCATAATTTTTTTAGTAATATATAGACAGGTAAAAAGAGAAAAGAGGGAAATTTATAGATATAATAAATATAAATATGATAAAAAAAACTGAAGGTGTTTAGAAGAATAAAGTTTTCACTCACATCCAGAACAACAACAATGCAATCGGACCCACTAGAAAAGCGCAGACCTTTAATAATTTTCACATCCAAGTCCACCTAAAGAAAAAAATTATCAATTATAAAAATAATCCTTAATATAAATTATACTACTAGTATTATGCAATCTTTAAAATATTAGTCTCTCAATATTAATAAAAATATTATCATATTTAAAAATTAGATTGATTACACCATCCATCCACCATGCCTCTTTTGCTCACCCGAGTGAGTGTCGGCAAGCTGGGTTTGTATTTTTGCTGAACCCACCGCCACTGCTGCAACTACGTAAGTACTTTACAGCTGGACAAATATATCTATCTAATTCCTCAAAATCCAACGGCTACTACTATCTGTCTGTCCCACACTCCCACATCATACCGTACTTCTCCAATTGTCCCTGTCATCCTTGCTGTCTCCACCTTTCAAATTCCCTCCTCCAAATTCACCATTTTTTATTCACTTTTCACTTTATTTGATAAGTAATTAATTAACAAATAAAATACTTTCATCGTAGATATATATTAATTACATTAAATACTGTACTTTTACAAAAAAGTATCCTGAACTTTTATCCTTCGCTTATATTTCTTGCAAATCTTCTCACTATATATTTAATTTAATTGTCTAAAAATATAAAACAAAACTTATACTTATCCTCCTTATGCCTGTAGTGTCACTATTGGATTGACTAAATGTAAGAGTTCAATGGTTAAACCATTCACGAGGGAGCGATGATTGACGAACGAACAAACCAAACGAAAATTACGGTGCAACGCATTTCTCGCTCTAATCAACTTTAGGACAAAGTAAACATTTAAATTTAAATATAAACAATAATTAAATAAATCGAGGTTGAACTCGAACTTTCTTTCTTTACAGAAAAAAAATGTAAAAAAAATAATACAAAAAACACCAATTAATACCAAAAAAGAAAAGAAATCAACGAAGGAACAACAGCTGTTTTAGCTGGCCTCCTAAGTAAAGAATGTAATTATTCTTCTCCTTCTCTTCTTTTCTTTTTTCTTTTTTCTTTTTTTTTCCCCTCTTTTCTTTCTTCCTTTTTAATCCCGTTTCCCTTCTTCTTGACCAGGTTCTTTCTTCTTCTTTTTTCTATCTGTGACTTAAAACCTACCACACTAAAAAAGAAAAAAAAACTTCCCGAAAAAAAAGGAAACAAAACAAAATTAATTAATTTACAGGTTTGCCGTGATTATAGCCGTAATAGGAAAGATACCACTTGACGAACTTCTTCAACCCGGTTTGCAAATCGGTGGTGGGCTTGTACCCGAGCTCTCTCCGGGCCGAACTAATATTCGCGTGAGTAAACGGAACGTCACCGTTTCCAGGCATGTCCACAATATTCCTCTTCGCCTTCACCTTCAAATGCCGCTCCAATATACTCACAAGAGTAGGAACAGTAACCGGCGAAGTATTCCCCAGGTTAAATATTCTATAGGGAGCGGGTCCACGCTTCTTCCCACCCGACCCGGTACTCTTAGCCGAAGTATCCAACGACCCGACGCAACCCTTCACAATATCATCAATGTAGGTGAAATCCCTAGCCAGGTCGACATGGTTTTTACCGCGGTAAACGGTAATAGGTTTCCCTTGTAAGATGTTCCTAGTGAAAGAGAAATAAGCCATGTCGGGTCTCCCCCAGGGTCCGTACACGGTGAAAAATCTCAAACCAGTGATGGATAAACCGTAGATGTGATTGTAGGTGTGAGTGATTTCCTCACCGGCTTTTTTAGTTGCGGCGTAGAGACTAGCGGGCTGGTCGGTCTGGTCCGATTCGGAAAAGGGAACCTTCTCGTTGAGCCCGTAGACGGAGCTGGACGAGGCCCAAACGATAGCGGGCTGAGGGTTCGCGGTTTTGCAGGCCTCGAGAAGCGTGACGAGGCCCGCGATGTTGCTGTGGACGTACGAGTGGGGATTCTCCATTGCGTAGCGAACACCAGCCTGGGCCGCGAGGTGCATCACGTGAGTGAAAGCAACCACATCGAAGAGCTTCGCCAAGAGTTTCGCGTCGTTGACGTCGCCTTCGACGATGAAGACGTCGTGAGTGGCGAGGAGGGACTTGCGGGCTTTTTTGAGAGACGGATCATAGTAGTCGTTGAAGTTGTCGAGTCCGACGACGCCGTCTCCGCGTCGTTTTAAGGCGAGGGAGACGTGGGAGCCGACGAAGCCGGCTGCGCCGGTGACGAGGACGGACATGCCACCTCGACGGTGGATCTGGGCGGAGGTGCGGACCTGCTTCTCCCACTGGATCCCGCCCCAGGAGGCGGTGAGGTAGCGGCTGCCGGAATCGACGAAGCCTTGGAAGCTGAGATAGGAAGCGGTGAGGGCAATTAAGAAGAGGGCCCACAGGAACATGGTGCTGGTGGAGGCGAAACAGCGGTAGAGTTGGCGGTTCATGTGGTGGGCCCGCTCGATCTTGAACTTTCCAGGGGTTGATGGGAAGAGCTCCTCCTCTAATGAGGGCATTTTGTTTTTGTTTCCCAGAATGATTTATTGGTTGTTTTTGTAAAGTGTTTGATGGGAAGAAGAGTGGAATGAATTTATTGGGGATAGATACTACAGATGCAGAAAAAAATGAAAGGGGGATTAATTTTCCTGCAGCTGCTGGTAGAGGCAAGGAGAGGGGTGGGTATATATAGTGGTCACCCACGGAGAAGGGACAAGTATACGCGTGAACGCGTTAAAGAACGGACAGGGAGGGGGAGAGAGAATATTTAAAACAGAGGAGCGGAGAGAGTGCACAAGCAGGGATTTTAATGGAGTACCAAAAAATTACTGTATTTATTTCTTCAATGTTCACTGCCTCCTTACACATGCCACTGTAATTTTAATGGGGAACAAAATTTGTAGTATTTGTTCATTTGCTCATTACAAATGCCACCCCCCTATGAGATAAAAAAATCTAATCCACTGACCATCAAATACACAAGACCCGCCCGTAATGTTATGATACCTAACATAACTAACAGTATGCAATCGACGGTTTGATAGGTTTTAGTTAAAGATCAACCCAATTAAATTGTACTATCTACTTAATATTTTATATATTTGATTAAGAATAATTTTATATGGTGACTATAAGTTGACCCGTATATTCATACAGATCATGTGGATCTTTATACACGTATCAATTTTTTAAATCCATCAAATTATAATTTATGTGATTCATATTAACGTAAACTTGTAAGATTTTTTTAACTGCAAGAATATTTCATCCTAAAATTATAAAATTTATAGGCTTAAAAATAGTGTGATGTTATTAAATATATAAAATTTATAGGCTTCTGTCAAAAAAAAATTATAGACTTAAAAAATATTGTGATGTTATTAAATATATTTTTTCTATTTCAGTTCTATTTTACTGCTTTCTAATTAATGATAAAAATTATGGGTAATAATTAATGGTGCAATTTGTTTCTTGACTCATTTGCTATAAAAATTCTCAATAATAAATTTATTGATCAGCATGCCGTTTTTAATACCAATAAGGCAGTAACCAATACATATATTACTTTAATAATAAGAGAAAAAAATGTTATGCATTAATTAATGTACAAATTTATACATAATCATCCAATTATAAGTATAATAAATTTGTTAATTTTTAAAATAATTATCTTAAAATAATTAAAATAATAATTTTATGTTTGAATGATAATGTAAAACTTTTTTACATTAAATTTTAATAATAATATCAATGTTATATGTTTAGGTGAAATTTTGAGCAAGATTTGCTTAAAAAAAGACAATCAAAATTCTTTGAAAAACTTATTTGCTTTAATAATAAGAGATACAAATTCATTATAAAAATATTATGCAGAAAATATATATCTTTTAAAAAGTCAGAGTTACATCTAAGCAAAATATTTATAAACATTTGATTCTTCTATAAAAATGAATATTTAATATCATAAGGTACAAAACCCAACTTAGATGACCATCCACACTAAAAGAATAATTATTTAATTATATATTTTATGACTCAATTATAATTATTTTGCAACAAAGAAGAAGATTTTTTTTACACATTTTATTATTATATTTTTCTTCTTACCAATCTATTAACCCCATGTTAAATGTGTGATAACATTGATGTGTTCTTAAAAGAGGTGAAACAAAATTGTTTCATGAAAAATAGAAACAATATGATGTTTTTTTCCTTCTTTTTATAGGAACACATCATTACACACTTTTTCTGTATCAATAAGAATCGAACTTAAAAAAAAATAATGTAAGATTTGATTTTAAAAAATAATTACGTATCAGTAATATACTAATAACATGTTGAATTGTTGACTAGGGATCGAAGGAGTAAATATTGTTAGGGGGCAAAAATATAGTGAGACATTTAGAAATGAACCTCTTAAAAAATGTTGTTATAATTTATAAATATCAAATGTAATAGTGGTAATATGCTAAATGTTAAGTCAATGAGTATAGTATGTTCCAAAAAAAGACAATCTCAATTTGCATATGCAGAAGCAAATAGATACAGTAGCTTATGAAGAGTGAGGGTTGATTTTATTTTTAACTGTAGACATTACGAAGGTCTTTTTGTTAGGTGTTGTCCCTATAATCTATTATGCATAGACGGTTATACGGGCGAAAGCAAGCTATATAGGCTAAGCCCCCTTCACTGTCAAACTTCTTTCAATATGTATATGTAGTATTAGTTTTTAGTGAGAAAAATATATATTATTAATAATATATACACTAATTAATAATAAATATACTACTTCCAATTCCAATATAAATAAATGAAATGATATATACTAGTTAGTATATCATATATTATTCTACTAATTAATAATATATACACTACTTCTAGTAAAAATAACATAAAAAATCCATCCCTGCAATTATGTACATTCTTTTGATCCTAATATTGACATTAATTTTGTTAGTAAAAGATTTTTGTCTTTATATAAAGTTTAAATATAAGGCTTTATCAGCAACCGTGACAATCAATGAGTGTCGGAATTATTCGAATTTAACTAGTAATTATTAGATTTACACTTATATCAAATACTCAAAGAAAATAATAAAAAAAGTATCTGTTATATATATCAAAGAAAAAAATAATGAGATCTTACTTTAAAAAAATAAATATATTAATAACATATGAAAAATATATTGATATTAACTTTATTAGGAGTTTTGTCCTCATATAAAATTAAAATTTAAGATTTTTACTGTCAAATGTGTTGACTAATCAATGTGAGATTGTCGTGTTATTTTAATTTAGTATGTAATTTTAAGTTTGAATCATAGATATATAATTTTGTTGAATAATTGAAAAGAATAATGAACAATACTTATGATAAACCAAAAGAAAAATCTAAAACTTTACTTTAAAAAATTAAATATATACTAACATCATAATAATAACTTGTTGACATTAACTTGCTTGGTAAGTTTTTTTTCCCTTACATAAAGTTTAAATTTAAGTATTTATTACTAAATCAATCGGCATGAAATTGTTGGATTATTTTAGTTAAACAGGTGATATTGAGTTTAAATTTTAGATATACAATTATATATATTGAATATTTATATAGAATACTATGTAAGTTTTTTAAAAGGAAAAGTAATTTAAGACTTTACTTTAAAAAATAAAATATGTATTACTTAAACCTAGTTGATATGTCAAATACTATTTTTTTAATTTTTTTTAAAGACAGGTTCAAATAATTTATGCAAGTGGTATCTCTTATATACTAGGCCTTAGTTTCCTTCTTATCTTTTTTTCTGTTGATTCTTGCTAGTTGTTTTTTTTAATTTCTCACTCATAAAAAAGAAGACAAGTTCAATTAAAAATAAATAAAAAATAAACAATCCAATTTCAACTTTATATTTTAAATAAGTCAGATCTTAATCTCAAATTTAATTTATTGAAATAAACTAGTCAATTATGGAGTAAGCAGATTTTTTATTAATCAATCTTTAATTTTAAACTTGACTTATTTATCCTCTTATTGAATTCTTAAATAGATTTCAGTAGAGTTAGAGAACATTGTGCCAAAACCAAATATCAGAAAATAAAATATCGTTAGAAGCATCAACGAATTAGTACTAATAACAGTACTCATATGAGTGTGATGTAATCCTTATCATGTTTCTATTTTTTATTCCTAAAACAATTCAGTTTTAAGCAATTTTTATTAGGTTTTGTTTTTTCTTTATCTATCCATCATTTTATTTTTTAATTTAAAGATTTAATAATTAAATGAGAAGCGCAAATGTTAAGAATATGGGATTAGCAAGGACGTGAGCCCCACGACCACTGGCCACTTAGGGAAAGAGCGAACCTGTGTACTCTCCCTAATTTTTTAATTTTTATGATATCCAATCATAAATTGTTACGTATTATAATAAATTTATTAATTTTAAAAATGTTTATTTAGAAAATAACATAAAAACTATGTACAAAAAGTCCTGAATGACTAAATTTGTTGTTGGTCTAAAGATGAAAAACACAAGGCTGAATATATAAAAAGTGTCATAAATTATTTTTATTGTTAAATTTATGGAATTATTTTAATATTATATTGTAATATTTAAGGATTAAATTAATAATAAATTATATTTTATAATTAAACTGATATTAAGTTATAAAATTGAAAAATTAATATATTATTAAATTATATGTAAGATTAATTTATCACATTTTTTATATATTAAAATATAAATTTAAAATTTTGATTTTCTTAAAAATTAATTTATTCAGCACCTCGTAATTTCATAAACGAATTTGGTTATTTACATTATTTTAATTCATTGATAAACTAAAATCTTTCCTATAGAAACATACTTTTTATTATTATAAAAATCTGGAATATATTTCTGCGCCTAACGAGTTTCTTTTAAAAAGATGTAAAAAGAAAATGTCATGAATTGGAGGCGGGGAGGGTTAACATAGTTCCATCATCATTGTTCTTATAGAAATATATGATTTAATATTTTTGAATAATTAAAAAAATTGTTAATGTATTAGATATATCATTATAATATTTTTAAACAATTAAGAAAATTGACGTAGCAATAAATAAAAAAAACAAAAATTATGTACAGTATGAAAAAGTTTCAAAACTTATCAACTTAAAAAGTACAGTATTATCTTAAGTTTAATATCTAATTTTTATTAAATCTCCCAATAAAAGAGGTGAAAAAAATTTTAAAATGCAAAATAAATTCTTGTAAAAGAATCCTCAATACATATATATTGTTAAAATAAAAATTCTTTTCTCTCTTATTAAGATTTTAAAATGATATCAATCACTAAAAAAAATAAGAGAGATTTTGAAAGATTTACTATTATAAGATTTCAATTTAAAATTCTTTAATTTACTCTTTAAATTTTAAGTATTCGTAATCCAAGGTTTCTCCCGTAAACAAAGAGTGAGCGCAGGAGACAAAAGTTTACCACGGTACGAGCCTGGAGAGCATCAAACAAATTAAATAACAACGTAACACACTGGATTTTTTTACCACTTTGGTTCATGTACCAAAGCGAATTCTTCCATATTTATGTTTCTATTTAACAAAATTTTAGATTTTTTTTTGGGTGACATAGAACAAAGTATATAAAAAACAAAGTAAAGTTATGCACATTTTTCCTTTCAATTGACAAACAAATTCATTTCAATTAGACATCACTTTTATTGGAAACGAATTATTTGCAACATTTACAAATTAGTCTAAGAGTAATATTCAATTAAAATTGTATAATTAAATTTTTAATACATAAAAATGGAATATGAGTTTCTTTGACTTGGACTGGTTCCTTGATCCACCGTTATATGCCAATTGCCAACGGAGAGAAAAAGGCGGTGAGGTTGTGGTTTTATGTTAGCTAGCTGGCGTATCATGGGAACATGTTCTCTCTCTCTCTGGTTTGTACTTTGGAACTTTCCCTGCTTCTTCTTCTTCTACACTTGTGGAAATCAACAAGAAAACAAAAATCGAGATTTTTCGGATTAATTATGTCAACTTTGGGCCCGGATAAATCCAGAATAAGTATTTTTGGGGAACATTTATTGCTTAGATTATAGGATTCATACAAATTGATTTATTTCCCCGTATCTTTTTGCTTGAGAAATCGTCAAGCTACCTAAATGTGTAGTATTATAACTATAGTTATCATGCCATTTAATGCTGATGATTTGGGGTGCCGGTGTTTAATATGTATAATTTATAATTTCGGATTAATTTTTGCATGAAAATAAAATATTAGACGAAAGTCGGACATATATTAGAGGAAGTATCATTATTTTCAAAACGTTTTTAATATCCTATTGAATGTTATGTTTTCGAAATGTCTTTTAAGTTGTCGGAACAAAGAATGAGAAATTTTTAATTAGTGTGAAAGTAAAAATATGATCTCAATATGAAATCAGAAACTTTTTTTTTTTGACAGAAAAATCAGAAAACTTATACTGGTCTTTTTAGATCGACTGTACTCACAATTGATCTAGCAAGTATTTTCTAAATCAGTTTTTTTTTTTTTTTACAGAATTCTGAATCAGTTTTTTTAAAAAATATTGTAAGAAAATTTAAAAGTTGCAACATTTTAGATGTGTTGCTAAAGAATCAATCCATGAAATATCTTATAAATAATTGGCTCTCTCTCCCTGCCCTTAATCATCTCCATGGCATTCGTAACCTTTAAGCCTCCATGATTAAACTCAGCCGCAGCAATCACACAAGGGGAGCCCTTGGGTTGGTTTTGTTTTGTTGTACTCGTGGGGTTTAAAATTTATGTGAATTTTCTAATCTAAGAGTGATGGAGTTTGGTTCAAGTCATAAATTATATTTCCGAAAATATGAGATGAGAATGATATCATTCTCATGTTTGATATAAGTTATAAAAAAATATTTTCAGACATAATTTTTTCCTAGGACATGTTTGATATAAGTTATTCAAAAATGATATCACACGTGATTTGTTTATTTCTATTCTCATGTAAAAGAATGAGATAATATATTCCATGGAAATGAAAGTTATTTTTCTAAAATAACTTTCATTTTTTTATAGTTGAAATAAATTTTAAAATATTTAAAGAATATTAAATAGTTACTAAAAATGTTGATGAGAATAATATTTTCAATAATAGTATTCTTGAAAATATTATATCCAGGAGTATAATTTAGTACGTCAAATAAATGCCCACTAAATTTAAATTAAGCTGTGGATAACCCTTGTTAATTATTTTTTTTTGCTTACTGGTGGGCTCAAAGGCAGTTGGGTACATAATAGATTAGCATTGTGGGTTTTAAGTTCTAGGTTAATATAGGACATTTGCTACTTACACCTCCTTTTTTCTAAGTACACAAGCATACACCCTTGTTTAATAATCACCTTGTATTTTCATTTTTATATTAATTGAATTCAATTGTAGGATCTTAGTGATGCTAAGCGCCTTTTATTTATTAGGATTATTTTTTCATGTTTATTAAAAATGATTGTATAATTAAAATTTTAAGTTAGTAAAAACTCTTAAACCAATCTTTTAATGCAGACTTTTAGTTTACATCATCTTTGTGTATAAAGAATTAGGTAAAATTATAATTTTAATCCTTTTTAATTATTGATCCACTGTTTTGGCTTTCTTTTTTTTCTTCGTGATTTTAGTTCTTACATTTGAAAATAATTTCAATTTTAGTCAAATATTCAAATTTGCATTTTTTTTTGGTATTCTTGGTAAATTGTTTTTCATTAATATATATTAATTGGCCATGGATAAGGGACCAAAATGTTTGGAAAAACAGGTTGCCAAAGGATTATTAAAATATGATCTGGATTCTGAACAGTTTGTGGTGAAAAAGGAGGTGATCTTGTATTTGTATAGTAAAGGATATCCCTTTAATTATATATATTTCATTTATGTCATTTTAAAAGATAATTCTTCTTAATGGTGGTTGGCACAGTTCTTAGAAGTAATGCTGCAAATATTATAAAATCGAAGGAAATTTAGGTTCTTTAATTAATTAAGAAATGCCGATGTTATTAACCGTATTTTATAGTAATTTTAGTGCTATTTGTGGTGAGTTTGTTCTCAGGTTCCAACATCTCTCCTACAAGGTTGGAGAGTGTTCAATGACCCAAGTTGAATGAATTGTTGGGGAGCTTTCAGGGTCTCAATTTGGTTAGACAGTGAGTGTTTATTACATAAAAAAGAAAAAAAAATGCTTATTTTATTATAAAACACTTTTTTTTTAAAACAAAAAAAACCCTACAGTTTAACAGCTTTTCTGATACATAATAAATTATAATAGAATTAATTTGGTTTGGTAACAGTTTTCTGCCTTTAAAATTATTAATAGAATTTATATATTCCCGTCTCGTCTCTGTTCTTAGTTTTACACATGAAAATTGGAAATCCTAGCTTATGACCGAAAGCGAAATTTATACGTTAACAAGAAGTGTTCACGCATAGTAGACAAGTTGTTAACAAGAAGGAATCATAAATGATTAGCGCATTAGGCAACCACTACTTATAAAAGCCATAGTTGATATATTATAGAAATGTCACTGGATAAACCAATAACAAAGTAACAGACACGTATACATGATTTAATTATTATTCAACCACCTTTCAAGGAAACTATTGCACATTGGACACAGGGAGAAGCACGATTCCTACTTGTACAAAAGAAGAAGAAAAAAACAGGATAGACACAACACATGCATCAACTTATTTTTGCTTACTTACTACAGTATAATTCTAGTGAACTAACAATGACACCGACTTGTTCTTTTCTCCACAGGACTGCATGCATATAATTAATATGGTTTAACTGACATGCATGATTTTAATTAATTACTTTCCATTACCACCGTATGATCCTGATCCTGCATGAGACCCTGCGTGTGAACCTGCTTCAGAACCCGCTCTAGAGGAGCCTGAGCCAGCATGAGATCCTGCATAGGAACCAGCTTCAGAACCTGCTCCAGAGCCTGACCCTGATGAAGAAGAAGAAGAGCCAGAACTTGAATATGACGAAGAGCCGGAGCCGGAGCCAGAGCCTGCACCTGCACCTGCACCAGAACCAGCACCACCCCCACCACCAAGGCCTAGTCCAACCCCAGCACCCACCCCAATTCCCACCCCACCAAGGTCCAATCCAAGGTCCTTTCTCGCCACTCTACTTTCACACACTATTGCATTAATGGTAACAAGCAAAGCAACAAAAGCTAAAGCCCTCATAGTAGCGGCCATTGACACGGTTCGATAAAAAAGCTAAATGTCACAATTAATAGAACACAAGGGAATATTAATGTCTAGCGAGATGAGTTCAGTGGTTAGAAATGTTTGTGAAGAGGCTTTGAGATGGATGCTATTTATAGTTGAGAATAGCCTAGGGATCGAGGCCTAATGGGACATTACGAAGTGGGGGTGACACTATTGCAGCCTTTGTCCCAGAGATACATCATACGTCTTTAGTTTAGATTATGAAATTTCAAACAATAGTTGCTCCATTTCATTATATTTTTTGGTACAACTGCATACGTATCCTTCTCATCCCACTCAACCATGTAGAGCTATTACACACCACAAATTTCTTTTTTCTAAATATTTAACACAACTTATTCAACGCCTCTAATTCCTTTTTTCTTATCACATTATTAATTAAACCAATCATTTTATCTTTTTTCTTTTTCTATCCCTCTCAGGATATAGACACATAAGAGATGTCCAGTAATTCTTTTCCTATTCAAAATTCTAACTTAAAATTATTAGTTAAACATAAATAATCCCCTAATACCATAGCAGTTGAACTGCACTGGTTAATAATTTCATTTCTTTATATTAATCTAACAGATAAATTATCAATATAACAATTTATTAATAAAATCATTTATTCATTTAGGTATTGTTATAAGGAGGGACAAAATCCCAAAAATAATGAATTAGAATATCCCAAACTTTTATTTTAATATTATTTATTATATTCACACATCTAACTTCTCTTTTATTTCACCTTTACTCTATTTTTCTTTTCATCTTTTTTTTTCTTCAATTTTTTATCATATCATTTATCATATTTATCAATTTTTCTTTATACTTTTTAGCTCCTTTTTTTTTTATCTATCTTTTCTTTCAACTCATATATCTAAAAATGAGCTGTTCATTTAGAATTTTCCTTCATATGTTATGCACTTCAACCAACTCTTATTCCCAAGGGAAATCTTATTAATTAAGTATAGTTTTAATGTTTTATGTACCACATAACCCCAACTTTTCTGAGTGGAAATTTGTAATAGAAAGATAGACATGCAGTTTATACACTATTTTTTTAATCATTGATATGAGGCCTAATAGCAGCAAATATATCCCACTCATTTAAGCACAATGAAAGTGGGATATATGTAGGCACGTAATTTATATTCTATAAGAAAAACTGTAAGGATATGTTTTCCTAATTGCAAAACCACTAAAACATGTTGAAGATTATAAGGATACGAGGAGAACAATCTAGAAAAAGCAACCTGGCTTTATCTTAACCACGGATGTAGAGCCTTTTATCGAAGTTTGGAGCTAGCTTGACTGAATGTTTTCATCGTTCTCTCAAACCCAAATCAGTATGCTTAACTCTTTGGATAAATACTAGTGATTACGGACCAGATTAGATCAGCAGACTAAAAACAAAAAAAATTAATTAACTAATATTTAGGTTAGTTTTACAAAATTTAAAGTTTATATATTTGATTATCTGACTGAATTTTGAATTTGTATATATTTGTTATTTTTCAAAAAATTATTTATAAAAACTAAATAATGTTTTAAAAAATCTTAAATTTAATATTAGGTATAGTTTTTATTTAAAATGTTAATAAAAATTTTAAAATAAAAAAATCATCAAAGTAGTCAGATTAGATTTATCATGTTTGAAAATGTAGGATCATAATACCCGAACTAGTATTGATTGGTTTAGAGCATCTTTGGCTCTTAATTTTTTAATATTCTATTGGCATATAAAACTAGTTAAAAATTTAAAATGAGCCACATATATCCCATATTTTTATACTTTATATTAAAAACAAAATTTGAATGTTTAGAATTAATTTTGATGTAAGAATTGTTCTTACATCATAGCTTTCATAGCCTCCTTCAACCGTGAACCTGAATAAGAGTAAGCTTAAGAATCTAATAAAAAAATAAAGCTGAAAATACTCTTATTTTTTTGTTAAGTTAATTTAACTTGATTAATTACTCGACCTTATTAACCCGAGTTTTTAATTTGAACCGGGGTTAGGTTGATAGGTTAGATTAGATCAATGATCACCTCTAGATAGATACAAAGTGATCAACAAACTATAAATAAGTGTAAACTTACAGCATTATGAATGAACGTGTGGAAGTGCACACTTGCACGTGTATATATGGTGAATTAATGATAATTTCACAAATAAAAAAGAAAGGTCAAGATTGAGTTTAAGAATAAAATAATTTGAATTTTGAACCATTTCTGTATAGTTAGTATTTTATTTGGTGTATTGCATATGATAAATATTTTATTTTATATGATTAAAAATTAATATAATAAACAAATATTTTTTTATATAAATTATTTAATATAAATATATAAATTATATATTAAATTTATAAGAAATAATTTAATTTTGATATAGAATTATTTTTAATTATTGATAATTCTTTTTAAACCAATCATTGAAATTCAATTTAGAAATAGACATAAATGATAATATAGATTAAATAAATGATTTGACATGTTTTGTAATTCTTTTTCGTCTCAATTCGTACCAAATAGTGGTTGATTAATTAATGGTTAAGATTAATTTTTCTCATCTTTCA
Organism: Glycine tomentella; assembly: GCA_007407185.1. Lineage (NCBI taxonomy): Eukaryota > Viridiplantae > Streptophyta > Magnoliopsida > Fabales > Fabaceae > Glycine > Glycine tomentella. The sequence goes on from PYAF01002407.1 coordinate 440,917, forward strand.
CACTGTGTTAATTTATACATTACTTACTGGCCTTTTTTCTTCGAGCTAGAACTAGCTAGAAAGTAGAAAATATGGACGCTCCTTCTAGCCAAGTAATAAGTATTTGGGGTAGTATCTTTGTTATGGCAAACCATTTTTTATTGACAAATCAGCCTAGCATATATCTTACTAGTTGCTGCTATATATATTGAATGCAAACTTAAAAGCGTCACGTATATATGCTGACTTTAATTTGTACATTTCATATTATATGCAGCAACAACCTTTTTCTGGGCACATATATTTCCATTCTCATCGCAAACCGGTGGATAGGAAAAAGAAAAAAAAAATCTAGTTTTTGATGTAGTGCATTTGTTATAGGCTTATATATGTATAGCAAAACTTTTTTTTAATGTTTGGTATGGATGGACCAGGTAATAATATTTGAACACCGTACCCATTTCTTTCCAATACTGAACTTAACACCTATTTTAATTAGTTCATAACTATCTATGGATATGTATCACCTGACCAAATGTTGAACCGATATAATTTAATGAACAGTTTCAACACATGTAATAAGCAATAATAACAGTATTTTTTTTTCTTTGATCTGACGATAAGCAAGCGAGAATTAAATAATTTTTTTTAAAAAATATTTAATTTAAATCTATTAGATTTTTTTGCCTGACATATGTCATTATTTTTATTAATATATGAGATTTTTTTATTTTATAAATACTATAATAATAAATATCTTTTTTGTTTATAGACCTAAAATGTAAACTAATCATAATTTTTAGTTGCTTTATGTTTTAAGTTGACTCTCATTCTAACCATATTACAAGTAAAAATGAAAATCATGGAATAGGCAAACCTAATTAGAGTCATGGAACAAATAGTAAACTGTTTCAAACTGAAGTTCACTTGATTCTTCAACAAAACACACAGGAGGGTGTCCACCACCTTACATGCATGTGTTTATTATTTTGGTACAGACAACACAGTACAGACCACGTACTACTTTTTTATTACACAAATTAAAACGTACACCTAAAATATCATCTTTCACTTGAGTAAACCTTATTATACGTTCCTGCATAATTCCTTAATCACCACCACCTTGACCGTACCCCTCACCATGGCCATAACCTGAGCCACCGCCGCCACCACCACCTCCACCATTGCCTCCTCCACCACCACCTCCCCTTCCTTGACTTCTTCCTCCAGATCCTGATCCGGCGCGAGAGTCATATGAACCGGCTTCGGAGCCAGCTCCGGAGCGGCCAGAGCCAGAACTGGAAGATGAAGAAGCTGAACTTGAGGCAAAGCTGGAACTAGAAACGGAACCGGACCGGGGCCCTGCTGGTGCTATCCCTAGTCCCAACCTCCTAACCCTAGTCCCAACCCTAGCCCAAGTCCAACCCCTAACCCTCCAAGGTCCAGGCCCAGTTCCTTCCTTGCAACTCTACTCTCTGATACAAAAGCTGACATAAAAAGCAGTGGAAGTAGACAACATGACCACGATGTTGCCATTTTGTGTGCAATGCAGTTTTGAGAAGTAACAAAGCAAAGAAGGTAAAGAACGAAGATCAAGTAGTGGTGATACTAGAATACATTAGCTAGCTACTCGATCTGAAGAGGCCTTGAAGGGTTTATGAGTAATTACAGTTGCTGAATGTTGATGTTGATGCTTTTGTTGGTAGCATGTGGTGATGAAACTTATTGTGGAGTGCGGATCATGGTGTGAAGTGTGTACTAGTGAATAGGTTATTTTATCTTTGAGGCTAGAAAGTGGGAATGATGGCGTGGCATTTCTTGGATTTTGATGGAGAAAAGCTTGTGGTTGAAATGGCTTCTGAGTTTTGCACATCACATGATTTAGGACACAAAGTGCCATATGCAATACCTACCCATAATGGCCACTACTCTTGCTATAGTGGAGGATATGAAAGGCTGTTTTGTTGTTGACTATGGTGTTTTTGCTCATTAAAATTTTAATTTTATATTGATGATATTTTGTGCGGCCAGCTCATGGCTGGTTATGGGTGAGGTAGGGCTTTTGTTTGCTCGACGTGCCACTCGATCTACTAATTAATTTTAATTTCGTACAGTATATGGTAGTATCAGTATGGTATATCCGTATATGAGTTCGATTTTTTTGTACGTCTATGTGATATCAAATTTCCTAGGAGAGGGTTTAAGATTGGCTTTCTCCTCAGAGTGACATATTCAATGGGGACAACAAAATCAATGTCCAAATTCGTCTGGTGGATTCATTAGTTATTGTTCATACGTACGTAGTTTTATTTTTGGAGTCCAACCATATGTAGTTTCATATTGAATATGCTATAAGTTGTGATTCTTTCAATTTTTATTTTATCAACGAATTGTAGAAGTTGTGTCTAACTGACTTGGTCACGAGTTCAAATTCATAAACAATCTATTTAAGTACACATACCATGGCCGAACAATGGAGTAAGTAGTTTTTTTAACAAGTGGTAGAAGCAATCTTAATATGTTGCCAGTAAGAGAATTCATGTTCTTATCTTTCCCGTCCTATCCAAATTCCAAACCAAACGCAAGCGCTTTGGACACTCCAACGTATTACGAATACGTATAAATCACGTTTTTTTTTTTCTTTCTTCTTGTTTTGAGAATTGAGAAGCTTGCAATAATTGATGAGAAATTACTAATTAACATGATATAAAGTGAAAACTACTATAAGAAACTAATATGATAACTTCACGTGCTTCTAATTAATTTAGTGGGTTATGACTAGATTCTCAAGATAAATTCTAAATCCGCATTATTATAAATGTGTATTATTATTTCAACTGTTGTATTAAGAATATAACCAAGCGGATGGGAATTAGGAACGCATATTTAGCGATCCATTGCTATCTTATTCTGAATAACAACTTTATAAGTATGAGTAATATGATATCTATAGAAATAAATTTATATATTCACGAACAAGTTTAGTTTAGATTCTATTGAATAATTTAAACTTAGATTTGAAATCTTGGTTCAATCTAAAAAAATGTTTTTTTTTTTCAAGTGATCTCGGTTTTGAAAAATCTAGTTTTTGCTTTTCAATCTAGTTTTTTTAGTTTTTACAGTTTGTTTTGAATTACTTTGACGATACTCCTTATTAGTAGTTTCTCTAAGTTATTATGATTAGCGACTTATATTATTAAAAGTCAAATATAAACTTTCAATTTTTTTTACAGTTAAACTTTTCCGTCACTTTTTCTTTTCTTAAAACCTATCATTCTTATTTTTTTACTCAAATAATTAGGTATCTAGGATGAGTTTAAGATAAAAAAAAATATTTTGAAAGTTTTAAAGTCAAAATTTTAATTGACTTTAAAAGTTAATTACAAGATATAAGTTTTAAAATTTTAAACAAAATGTTATTTTAATTAGAAAATTTTGACCAATAAATATTTTAAAATGTCGATTACATTTGTGGCTTCACAATATTCCTTACATAGCTCTCCTCGTTGAGTTTTGAGATCAAACCCGTTTTTCTGATAGATCACTGTTCTTAGTTTGATTTCTTCTTGGGCTTAGGCCTATTGCTGAGAACTTGACATAGGCTTTGCAGTCGAAGCAAAACACCCTATATCGATATATGATCAAAATATCCCGCGAAGAGGATGGAAATGGAACGAGGAAAATGAATTAAACATCCTGCCAGTGTTAATTAAGCATATAAAATTTATTTATAAAAGAAAAGAGTCAATAGTATAATACAAAGTATTATTCATATAGAGTTTATTAATTTAAATTTGTATGTCTCTATTTTTCATAACATGACATTGTCATATTCTTTAATTTTATTAATATATAGGAGGATCCTGACCATCAAAAAATACAATTCAATTCATGATCCTTATATATCTAAGACGCTCTGTGTAGTAGTGTCCTTTTTGTAAGCATTCAATTCATGATTCAGAGTATAAAATAAATACCATATGAAATGTTGGTTAGTGATAGTTGGATAGGTTGGTCGTGTCTCTCCTTTTAGTATGAGGTCTTGCGTGGTGGCATCTTTGAATTTTTTATAATTAAGTGACTAGTTTTTTTCATTAATTTCTGTTCACAAAATCAAAGTGATGGCATTTGTATTTTTTGATGGTCAGCGTCCTCCTATATATTAATAAAGAATATGACAATGTCATGTATTGAAAAAATAAAATAATAAACTCTATATAAATAATACTTTTTGTATACTCTTTTCTTTTATAAATAAAACTTATATGCTTTATTAACATTGGCAGGATGTTTAATTCATTTTTCTCATTCCATTTCCATCATCTTCGTGGGATATTTGATCATTTATCGATATATGGTGTTTTGTTTCAACTGCAAAGCCTCTTATTATGTCAAGTTATCGATATAGGGTGTTTCTTCGGGCTACAACAAAATCGCGCATTCGCGAGGAAACAGTCTGTTAATCATTTTCATTGATAGTCATTCTCATTCTATGCATGACATCAGTTTTATTAGCCCGTGTCGCACCTTTACTACTGTTACCACGTTCCATATTTGATGTATTAGCCACAACTTTGTCAAACCCAACATGTGCAATATTTTTTACTAAAACCAGACCCACCCTCCTACTATTATTTGGCACAAAATTTTTCATAAATGACCTTGTATACTTCGCTTGTCTTCACCTCTTACCAAATTTAGTCAAACCACGGTGATCATTTTTGGCTATATTCAAACTAAAATGGCTTACCTTAATATTTTGTAGCATTTTTATTTTGTTAACCCTTATATTCTCACCATTGTCAACATTCTTTTCATAATTCTCATAATTAATATCGCTTTTGTTAATTATCTCCAACAACTTGCCTTTTAGCCTTATCATTATCTTCCCTTTTGTAACCACAATCCATTCCCCATACAAATTATCGTGCCTATTAACATCATTAATTGCCCTTGAAATATGGCAATTAGGTTTAGGGTGTGCACACTCATCTAACATTCCTTTTTTATCACCACTAATCACTATAATTTCTTCATATCCTCATCGCATTTTCCCCTTTGGCCAAAAAGCAATCTCTCGCTATGCGACAATACATTCCACACTAATCAAATGGAGGTCTTCATACTCCACCTGAAACTTGTGGTTTCACAACCATACGCTACCCACCGTAGTCCGATTAAGGTTAATCTTCGCACAATCTTGTGCAAACTTTCCTTTGAAGGCATCAATGGTTTGAATATCCATTTTAACTAGTTTCCCAATTGTTGTGGTTAGGGCCGACAAAAGACTTTCATAATAGTATTCTATTATCAAATTGGAAAATCGTATCCATAAAATATATTGTACCATGAATGACAACTTCAAAATGACATAAAATTTGGGACCCAAGATCTTACTGTAAGATAATGATCAGAGATCCTACTGTAAGATAATGATCGGAGATCATCCATAGACCTCCACTAATAATCTTCTCATCCTCCCCCAATGTAGCTTCACGATATAAAAATCATTCCCAATATCCACCAATTTCATACCCCTGGTAGGTCTCTATCTTGCATTAAGTTTTTCTCTCGTACTAAAGAAACTAATATTCTTCCCTAGCATTTTAATAATATTTGCATGCCTCCAAGACAACCGCACCTCCTATAGAATATTCTTTTCAATATAAAATAAACACTGACTATAGATTACATATCTCTATCAGTATCTAATTTATCTAAAACTTTATGCACACGATCATCAAAATGTTACGATATTCTTTAACAGTTGAATTTCTTTATAAAAAATATGAAAAAATAAATGTAAAAAACTTATTTATAGAATAAATTAATTTCTTCCCATTAAAATATTTATTTATTATATATTTTAATTATATAAAAATAAATAAAAATTCTTAAATGTAACTACTAATGAAAACTGATAAATTAAAATTGATAAAGAAAAAAGTAAAATGACTAAACTAAACTGTTATTATCACAAAAGTGACAAAAGTGAAAAATGTATGTTTTTTAAATTAAACTAAAATCCAAATTTACATTTTTTATTTTGAAAATGGATATAAAAATATTTTAAAAACAATTTAAAAATTACTTCAGCTACATTTTTGTTAAACAAATTTTATTTTAAAAATTATATTTAAAATTCAAAAATAAAAAAACTCGTCACCACCCAAAAAATGAGTGATCTTGATAGTGTTCAATTATTAAGAATTAAAAAAAAAAATGAAGGAAACTCGTGTCTTTGTACATATACGTTTACTTTTTGGTTTAGTGGGATTACGTTTTCTTGTGTTGATGAAAATTTATAAATTGGAGGAGACTTGCGCAGTTTATGCCTTTCATGGGTTGAGTGAAAAAGGGGATGCCTGCGTCGGCCATTGTCTTCATCGATGTCGCCAAATAAATACCTCAAAACGGTAACCCTCATCTCTCCCTCTTCATTACGATATTCTTTCGTTTAAATTAATCTATTTGATTTTGCATCATTAACTTTGGTTGTGATTTTTCATTTCACTTCAATTTTTCATTCAATTGTCACTCTCTTCGTTGCTGGGTACACACAGATACGATTTGACATTCTTTTGCCTATTTGATTGGTATTTATTATTTCTCTAAAATTGAGCACCGCACCATTGAGTTCTGAAATGTTTCTTTAAAAATCAAGGACTTAGCACCGAATAACGTATCTGTATGTTTGGCGCACATCATTTGAAAGCCTAAGGTGATGCGATAAAGCCAATGACTTTAAAGGGAGTGAAAAATAATAGCTGTTATATTTTTTAATGCTTGCTCTGACCTTGAGGCCATATACTAATGAAATGAAACCATCTCTGGAGAGTTGAATTGTAGGGACTTGTTTTACAGTGTTGAAAATTTGATCATTGACATGGATATGTTTTAGTGTCTCCCTCAATTGGAGCAATGCTGTTATGCTTATTTGCATTGCAGGTACCTCGGGAGAGTTGGGCATTGATATTTGCATTAAGTTCATAATCTGGTGAATGACTGCTAGGGACAAGGCTCCCCCGTCGTTTGAGGAGCGCCCTGTACAAGTTCCTGGGATGATGCGGCGTGGTTCTGGTTTAGGTTCTGCTGCTTCTCACCGTTCTCGGGAGTCCCTTCCTCTTCCTCAACTGTTGGAGAATAAAATTGCTGCCCAAGAATCAGAAATAGAGCAGCTTTTAAGTGATAACCGTGGTCTGGCAAGTGGACATGCGGCCTTAAGAGAGGCACTTGTTGCTGCTGCGCAGGATGTGCAAAAGCTGAAGTCACACATTAGAAGCATCCAGACTGAGAGTGACATTCAGATCAGAATTCTAGTAGATAAGATTTCCAAAGGGGAGGTTGATATTAGAGCCAGAGATAGTGTGAAGAAGGACCTACAAAAGGCCCATGTTGAGGCGCAGAGCTTGGCAGCTTCCAGGCAGGAAGTGAGTGCCCAAATTCATCGAGCGACTCAGGAACTGAAGATGGTCCATACTGATGTCAAGAGTATTCCAGATTTGCAGGCTGAACTGGACGGTTTAGTGCAGGAACACCAGAGGTTACGGTGAGTATTGAAGTCCAGTGTATGGCTATTTCCACCTGCATGTAAATCAGAACTGATACTGAACTCCTCGGGATCGTTAGTTAATGCAGTTATAATAGGGTCTGAACTGCCTTTCTGGAAACTAGATTTTTTATAGAAACATATTGGCATCAATTGATCTGTGTCAATGTTGTTAAATAGCTATTATAGCACTGCCATAATGCTATAACATGCCATTTTTTGACCCTTCTGCCATAGGCAAATTATGAAGGGAAGCCTGCTATAGTGGCACTATTGACCGCAATGGTATGTTTATAATTTTATATGGTGGAGTTTTGGCCTTCTGCCATATTATGTCACCCGCCATTGAAAATCTTGATCTGTGTAGCCAATCCTGCATGATGGGAATAGGCTTTTATTGTTGTTGATATAACATAAAAATGGAATACACTAAAATTCTATAAGCCAAAGCTGCAAATTTTGTACAGCCACTAAAAAAATAAGATACGTAAAATGATGAAACAACCAGAGGAATTTATTTGTTGGTTTTTCCTCCAGCAAGTACTCCAATAGGTAATTTTAGGAAGAACCCACACGCTGCTGAAAAGAACTATTCCTTTCATTTCATTGTGTTAAGTCTGTTTAGTTTGAGAAAATGTTTTCTGTTTTCATCCGCTTCCATAAATAATTACAAAAAGGCCACTTTTTTTTTTTTTTTTTTGTTTCTTGTTTTCACTGTTTCTGTGCAAATATTTGAAAATAGGATTACATTTGTAAATATTTATCATTTCAAGACATGAAAATAATGTTTTCTCAAGTCAAACAAGGCATAAACTTGATAGGATTTTGATTGCATTCAAAATATGGCATGTTATCTTTGAAGTGGGTATCACAAGTGACATTATAGTGCAAGTCACCTATTGTATTGTCATTGATATATTTAAGGTGGGACTGTCATGCAGTGGAATGAAAATTAGTTCAAAACTGGTATGATGGATTCCTGAATCATGAGTATTTACTGAAGCGTTTTCAACATCTATAAAATCATGCTTTAAGTCAGGATTTGCTGTGCCATTATATGCCTAAATTCTTAAATATTTGGTATTCCTTCATATCTTGTTGCATATTCTTTTTGTTGCAGTTTGTTCCTCTTAATTACTAGTATCTCTTTTCCTGGTACTTCTCTATTAATTCTTTAAATCTGGTTGGGTAATAGTGGCACATTTGAATATGAAAAGAACAAAAATATAGAGCTAGTGGATTACATGAAAGCAAAAGAGAAGAATCTGATAGCAATGGCAAGAGAAGTTGAAATGTTACGAGCTGAGATTTTAAACGCTGAGAAAAGAGTAAATGGTAACTTTCTTGCTTCAGTGTGTCGTAGTCTGTTCATGTGATATTTTTATGCATATATGTTTCTGATGCATTTTTACTATGTAAACAGCTCCTAATCTGTTTGGGGCTGCTACCCCTGGACACAGCAGCGGTCCATTTGCTGATGATTATGGGAGAGTTCATGGTCAGATGGCTGCTGGCCAAGTAGGAGAGAGTACAGTACCAGTTAGTGAAAGCAATGGAGCAGCAGCCGTCAATAGTGCTGGTGGTGTTAGTGGTGCTCTTTGGTCAAGTCCATATGATCCCTCAGTTGGTCGGAGGTGAAAGCTTAATGACAGTTAATCAGATGGAGCTTGACTTCAGCATTTGCTGGTAAAATACATGGGAACTGCTGGTTTTTTTCTATGTAAATCTCACAGATTGGGTGCTTCTATTTTTAGCTCATTTCCATTTAGTATAATACAATTTTGTGGATTATTGAATCATATTTGCAAATTGAAGAGGCCAAAGGTCTCTGTCTCAAACAAAACTATTGGTAGAATGAATTGAAAGTCTGGTCAAGCATGGCCTTTTTAATGAGCTATATGATACTGTTCTTAAGTGTCTAGCCTAGAGAGCGCAATCCTATTCTTTGGATTGTATATGAAACATGCTCACGTTTTGTTTTACATCCAACATGACGTAACTGTTTGCAAATCACTGTTGATGCTAGCAAGTGAACTCAAATTATATTTTCAAGTGCTGCCATAAAACTCGTCTTTTTAGATAAATAACATTTAGAGGAAAAAGAAGTGTACGATAAGATAGATATGATGAAGAGAAATAAATAAATAATATTTTAACAAATCTTATATAAAGTATTGAATGAATAATATAACTTGACTTTTTATTGTTTGGTATTTGGCCATTTGCATTAGTAGAAGTCTGATCTGCAAATCACCGCTCAAGGAGGTCAATTTCTCTTCGTATCGTAAGGGTTGGATATTATCATTAGCCTACCAAAAAAAAATTGATTCACATGATTTTCATAAAAAACAAGAAAAATACCAAGTAAAAGATAAAGGGGAAAAAATTGCCACATCAATTCAGGAGTCGAGGGTGATTTTGTCATCATCATCTCGAGTAGACCTTGGATTTTATGTTCATGTTTATCATTGCACTGTCATTATCGTTAATGCCAGAATCTTGACTATTTTAATCACCATCTATGCTAACTTTTCATATTCTTGGTCGTGTTTACCTACTGTATCAGTATGAACACGAACCTTCAACTTGTTAGTCAAGCATAGCATGTATCATCTAGCACATTGTATACAGCACCCGTCAAAAGATATTGAAGAATAGGGGATAAAAAAATGTTTTTTTAATTAAAATATGTTACATTATATACCAACAAGTGATTGATTTAAATTACAGTAGTACATATATATATATATAATTTTTCTTAATCAAGCTCTCAAAATCGAATCTTATATATAAAAATAATTTCTACTTAGAAAGTTAATGTTATTATATAATAAATGTTCTTGACTAAAAGACATAAGGTATGTTTAGTTTAACATTGATTTGAATAAACACATATTTCTATATACATCTGGTGAGTGGTGAGAAATAAGAATTTGCAAAACTTTTGATTCAACTGTTGTTTAGATAAATCAAACACACTCAATGGTTCAGCTGATGGATTCAATTGGGTTTTTATTGTTATGCCCATTAATCAAAATGTCTAATTAGGCCTACTTCGAGGCCCATGTGAGCCACTCGTTACTATTTATTTATTTATTCACTAAGTTGCGCTTTTCTTTCGTCGCAATTGTTGATCGAGTCTGACTCATGGCGGAGGTAAGTTTCCATTTTTCTCCGACTCTGATTCTCATCGCTGAATAACAAACTCGACGATTTCGTTCAATTAATCTCCGTTTTCATTTTTTTTTTGGTATTTTCGTTCCGATTTTTTTAAAAATCTTTTTGAGGTGTCGCATGTTAATCTGTCATTAAATTTATTTATATTGTCTTTCCGATCTATAGAATCATTTTACCACTGGCTATTTGCGCATACAAGTGAGGTAGTGAATTGCTTCTTTTCCCTCTGCGTGAAAAGATTAGCATTTTCGGATTTTATAGATTATGGTGCTTGCTAGTTAATAATCTTATCGGGTTCAACCATTCAAATTTCATGTTGTTGTTTTAGTCAATGATTAAGATTATTGAAGGGAAAAATCTAGATTGGAGGGGGTGAGTGTAAGAAGAGAAATGTAACCTTGTTTGATTGATAGTTTTAGGTTATGCAGTTTAATTAATATGTAGCCCCTTTTTGTTCAAGTACGTGTTTTAAAAGTTTGTAATTGGCTTCCTAATTCGTATAGTTTAAAAAAAAAATAGTTGTTCTATCATTTGAGCACCGAATCACTGATATAGTCATTCACTGGTAATTCGGATTCAGGGATCCCAATCAAGAGGATCACTTCAAAATTTTAAACTATAGGATCCAGTTGCAAACTTTTGAAACCTATATTGTTTTCAGAAGAAAAAAAATGATTGAGTTCATGAACCTAACCTCTAATGGCAGGAGCAGGAATCCAGTTATTATACATTCTTAAAAGTTAGAACTACAGGGACTTAAAAGTTACACATTCTTAAGGTCCCACCCAGTTACAATAGAGACACTTATTTGAACACCCCACAAAGTACAAGGACCTAGAAATTTAATTAGCCATAGTTTTACAAGAGACACCTATTTGAAGATACTCACTGATAGTGTAATTGTATGTGTCTGCTTCCCTGATGAAATTTTGTGAATTTTGAGTCCAAGATGAATGTTTGCTTTATATTGCTAATTTGTTACTTATGAGTTATGATTACATTTTGCATATATCTTAGTTATTACACCCAAATGCCATGCACCTATTCAACTGCATTTTATTTAGATTCTGATCCTGACATTTTTGAGTTAGCTGTCCAAAGTTAATTTCACTGTAAATGATTAAATGGTGGTATTGAACCTAGCACTTCTTGACACTTGACATGCATTATTCATACAAGTCATTCTTCGTTCATGAGTTGAGGAGGGTATGGATAATATATTTGAGTCATGCTTATCTTAATTGCTTGAAACTAGAGGCCAGATACAAAATTATCCTCTAGCTTTCTGCTGTATTATATATTTTCTTGTTTTGAATTTGAATTTTGATGCAACAGGTTCGGTATCTTCCTATCTTCTGTAAATCTGTAGATTTTTCCCCCTAACTTAATATTTTGTTACTTCCTGCTAGATTGAACTGAAAACTGCACCTGCTGATTTCCGTTTTCCTACAACAAATCAAACCAGACATTGTTTCACTCGCTACATAGAGTTTCATAGGTGGATTTCCTGACCTTGGCTGTCTGGTTCTGCAAAAATGTTATTTAGAATCTTTTACTTAATATGGATTTTAATTACAGATGCTTGGCAGCAAAGGGTGAAAACTCAGGTGAATGTGAGAGATTTGCTAAATACTACCGCTCCCTTTGCCCGGGTGAATGGGTAAGCAACCCCTAGCTTATTGGTTTACTTGGATTTGACTCATTATATACTTTAATGTATAACTTGATGCCGTAGCCGAAGTTAATGTGATTTGTGGTTTTCAATGGTTCATGAGATTGAGTCCTTTACAAGTTGTATACAGTTAGGAACTATAGATTTTTTTTTTTTTCCTTTTTGTTTTTGGTTGTGATAGGAATCATTGAATTCCCAATGTCCTTTACTTATTTACAGGATTACCAATCAATGTTTTTGCAAGCTAACGTACATCATTTTAGTAGTTGTTTTCTAACAATCTTTTGTTGTTATATTATATTGGTTTTCGTTTCTACTGTTATTTTATTTGTTAGCCCTTTGAATGAAAGCTCTGTAAGATTCATTATTTTCATTCTTTATAGCAATTAATAATACTGATAGATGGCATCCTGGACTTATCCAAAGAAGAATAGTTGCGTAATTTTGTATTTTTTGTGGGTTGAGGCTTGTGATTGAGAATAAAACCTCCAATTTTGATCTCCAATAAAAATTATCATTTTAGACTTAGATTCTCTGTTTCCTAGAACTAATACATGTGTGTGTCTGAAGACTGCCTAGAGATAAGGATATGGGACTCTTTTTAGTGGTATCTCAGGTAGACATTTTGTACTTTCACGTGCTTGGAAGTTTGGGATTTAGGTCTTCTAAAGTGAGAGGGAGTGTAAATTAAGGAAATAAGAGTGTATCCACCTTAATCCAAATCATGGGTGGATATTCTCTTTCTTAACATGTGTTCTTACTTTAGAGGAGTCAAATCTGGAGGTCTGAGACACAGTCTTCAAAACTAATTTAATGCATTCTGATTCTGAAGTCTGAACAATCACAGACAAAGATGAACAAATGTGTACATTTCAGATATGATGAATGTAAATCATGTTTATTGGGTGGTTTAGTTTATTTTAGTTGTAAAGCATTCTCAAATGCACTACGGCCAAAGGAAAAGTATACTAGAGTGACTTATTATTCAGTTTAATACTGTATAGCCATTGCCTTAGCTGTGCTTGTGCATCCTTGCTTTAAATGTTGCAAAGTTTGGTGGGAATATATGCATTTTGTATATGTGTGTAGATTCTCCACTGGTCCTTTTTCTAAGCAAGGATTGCCTGACATACATTGTTTAGTCATCAAAATACCTGCTCTTCTAATTAATGTCTGGGCATTCCAAGAATTGCTAATATATTTTGCCCACTTGTGCAAAAAGCAAATCATGTATCTAATTGTCACAAATTTGAAAGATTGGTGTTGTACCACATGAAGGACGTTACTTACTAACCACTTTGCAATACAACAGTATCACTAAGTCAAAGTCAAACCACCAGGACAGATTGTATTGAAATTTTTTTTTTTTGATTCAGTAATGTCCACTAGGTGGGTTAGCATTTCTCTATTTTAAATTTTGTGGAGACTTAAACTGTGGCAGGTTGAAAGGTGGAATGAACAGAGGGAGAATGGGACTTTTCCAGGACCTCTTTGAAATCATGTGGCACTTGGATATCCTTCCGAGGCATGAGAAGTCTTGAACATTCTGTTGGCTCATTTTCTTCAGTTGTTGAGTAATTGTGAATAAGGCAGTTTGTGGATATTCATTACTTCACAAATGGTTGAAAGCCATTTTGATTTTGAAGTTGATTTAATTGTTCTGACTGTGGTACTGTCTTTCTTCACCATTGAATTTAATATTAATTACTAAATCTATCCCCACAACAAGCTACCCTACAATGGATTAGATAGTTACGAATGTGTGCAAATTTATTATTTTTACTAGAGATTATTGTCTGTAATTTATATTTTAAAATACTTGACATTTTGAGGATAGGCATCTGAGTCACGGAACTAAAAGGAAAAAGTAAGCGAAGGAACCTTTAAAAGAGTAAATGCCAATTCTAGTGTGAAGGTCTGAAGCATCAAAAATCTTAATTAGTATTTTTTTAATTCTCAATATTATATTATTAAAGATTTTTCATCTGAACAAAGAAATCACATTTGATGTATTTCATTTAGTAATAATTTTATGAGTAGAAAAACATTTTATCGATGATAGAAAAATTATTGAAGGAAAAATGTAATACATCTATACAAGTTATTATTTTTTATGAAAGACATGTTTACATTTTAAATTAATATGTTTCATAAGAAATATAGTTTAATTAGTTTAGTTAGTTGAATAGTATGTGGGAATTGTGTAAACTTCAATTGATTTATCACTTTGAATGATAAATTAATATCCTTGAAATACTTATTAGTAAAGTCCTTAATTAATTAATTTGGACATTTCGTGCATATCTGAGTACACGTTTGAAAATATTTAATGCGAGGCGAGTGTAAAGCTACTCCAGATAATTTAAGCATCTTTCCTTGATTTAACGTGAAAATATAGATATGTGTGTTGGAACTTGCAAATGCCACTCTAGACAGTAGACACACAGCTTCGTATTCTTCAACCTTATCAGATATTGTGTTCATGTTGTGTTCGTCTCGCTAAGATATTTCCAATGTTCGTAGATGCAATAATCAACTTGTTGACTTTGGTACCCTCTCCCTCTCTCTTCTTGGGTAAACTTTTTTCCAACTTGATTTTAGGTTTGCTTGCATTAAAGTTGGGTAAAATTTACTCTTTCGTTTTTATTGTATATTATATGACGTTTTAAAAAAATGTTTCAAATTACAGTTGTTATTATTTTATAAAACCAGTGAAATATTAAATATTTTTTTCATGGAGTATCCTTATTTGGAGTATTTATTGTTGTGTAATAAATGAGAAAAATATAATTAATTAAAAAATAAAAAGTATATTAAGAAATTATACAATGCAGTACTACATATCTGTGGCAAAACCAATGCCATATAAAATGGAACATAAAGAGTATTATAATACCCTACATAGTAGTATTAAACTACTTCCTTCTTTCCTTTAGGATTTGAGTTGATTATATTTAGCGCACACACATATATAATAATAATTTACATTATAAGGCTTCATTTTATTAGTTGACAGTACTAATAGTATATATGTATTTAACTCATTAGGTTGAAGAAATTTATTTATAATACTTTAGAACCAGAATTTAAACTACTTTTAAATATTTTTGTGTTTAAATTTTATATTCTATTTTTAATTTATTTTATTGCTTTTATCATTAATATTATTTTTTATAATAACCTTTTATATTTTATTAAATTATCAAACAAGTATATGATAAAAAAAATCAAACTAATTAAAATGTGAGTAACGAATCTGAATCTAAATATCTAAATATATAAATATTGAATAAATAAAAATATAGAAATTGCAAGTACTATTTACCTAAGTATAAATTTATTAATTTGTCTTCCCAAGGCAATCTAGCTCCATCCAACAGAAGAACAAAAAAATTAAACATTCGTTGGTGTCATGTCATAAATCATAATCTGTCATGACCTTCACATGTTTTCAGCCGTCACGATTCACCAGAGAACATGCCAAGTGCCACCTCCAATTAGCCTTCAAAACCGGTGGCAGCGCCACCTGCATGCCAACAAGACAATTGTCAATTGCTGCCTTTCCCACTTTTGCTTCAAAATAATGGATTTGTATCCTTTTTAAAGGAAAAAAAAAAACAAATATTGTTGATATTTTTAATTATTTACAATTTACTGTATTTATGCATGTAAACGTAACGTTCTCCCCCCACCCGCGTCCCATTTTTTACTCAATTAAATAAATAGTGATAATCTTCCTCTTATTTCTTTCTTTTTTATTTTCAGTAAACTAATCAAAGGCTAAATGAGCCAAAAATCAGATCCTGCATAGCATTGACAATCATGTTTAACTGCTTCCGCTCGGAAGAACACATTCTATTTTGGATTTTATTTAATCTGACTATATGATAATTTTCTCAAAGTTATACATATATTAGTATTATTTGTTAAATTTAACTGTAGCCCAATTCTTTACTTGTTTTAGGAAATCTGAAAATTTTATTTTTTATCCTTAAATGTGATTTATTTTTATCATAAAAGATAATCGAATGCAAAAAAGTAGATAAATAACAACAATGGGGTGGTGAATGGTAGTGACTTCTATCATACAGAATAGATGTCATGGAAGCCACGTACGTAGGTAGGCGGTTTCGTGGTGAGTCAGTGACCCTAACGGTCAACTCATGATGACTTGGGGGCTGGGGACGGGCAATTGGTAAGTAAAGTTTTAAATTTAAATTAATAAATACAAGGAATTGACATGACCCTGCGTGTCTGGTACAACCAGACATATATATATATATATATATATATATATATATATATATATATATTGCGAATTAATTCTCTGGTGAAGTAATTTTTGTTAAGAAATTGCATTGCTTTCGTACTTCTATTGTCAAACTTTAATGAATTAGTTTCATTAGCCAAATGTATAAAGTCATCTCTTGATTGTTGTTTTAATGCAAGTTCCGAGGTAGTTGAAACTGGTGCCCTGTTCTTCAATTTCTCTTTCTCAACTTAAAAAAAAAAAGTTGTACTTTTTAATACAATCTTGGTAGGTGGTAACTATAAATATAATATCTTAAATTAAAAACATCAAATACTATTTTTAATGTATTTTTTACTGTTGATTCATTGACTATTCTTCTTAAAAAATAGTTTTTTTTTTTTTAAAGCAAAAGAATCAGTATATTGATATCAATGATTGTCAGTAGTCACAAGAGGTTCCAATTATCCAGTTTCGAAACAAAGCAAAAACGATACTTTGTTGATTTACACAAGCCTTATGACTCCATCTCTTGGAGCTTTCTCAGCCGGATGCTTGGGGTCTTGGGCTTCCCGGTTATTTTTTTTTGGATGGATTATGGAGTGTATTTTTTCAACCTCTTATAGTATATCTGTCAATGGTGTCATTTATGGTCACTTTAAAGGCAGCAGAGGGTTAAGGTAGGATGATCCCTTATCTCCCTATCTTTTTGTAATATGCATAGAATACCAATCCAAAGACCTTGATAGCCTTAAGAACAACATTCTATTTAACCATCATCCTGGTTGTGCTTCCCTGAATATTACCCACCTAGCCTTTGCGGATGACATAGTGTTATTCTCTAGGGGTGACTTTTCATCTGTGGCCACCATTCATAGCAGGTTTCTCAATTTCTGCAGTATTTCGGGTCTAACCATTAGTCAGGGGAAATCTGCCATTTTCTATTTTGGCTTGGATGACCAGACTCTCTCGGACATTATCCTCTTGACTGGGTTTCAGCCGGGTGCTTTCCCTATTCGGTTTCTTGGTATCCCGCTGATGGCTTCTCGATTAAACATTTGTCACTATTCTCCCCTGCTGGACCGGGTTGGTAGGCACATCCAGAACTGGCATAGAAAGTGTTTTTCCTATGCTGGCCGGCTAGAGTTAATTAGGGCTATTATTGGTGGTTTTGTGAATTTTTGGATGGGCCTTTTTCCCCTGCCAGTTTCAGTGATTCATAGAATTGATGCCTATTGTAGGAACTTTCTCTGGGGTAAGGCTAAGCCAGGTCAGAAGAAGCCTCTTATTGCCTGGAAGGTGGTGTGTGCTCCCAAATCTGAGGGTGGTCTTGGCTTTCACGAACTGAAGAATTGGAACATTACCCTCTTATCCTGGACTCTTTGGGACATTTCCAATAACAAAGAATCTTTATTGGTAAGATGGGTCCACCAATTCTATCTAAAAGGCACTCAGTTCTGGTTGTACAAGTGCTCCAAATCGGATTCTGCTCTCATTAAGAGACTTTTTACTATCTAGGATGTTTTCATTAGCAAAAAAGGCAGCTGGAACTAGGCCGGGTTGATGCTGGAATCTTGGATGCAATCTGGCAGTTTGAATGCTCCAAAGGCTTATGATTATTTTCCTGCAACTCGGCCTAGGCAATATTGGTCGAAAGTGGTTTGGAATTTTGCCATTCGGCCTAAGGAAGCTTTCTGCCTATGGCTTGCTGCCAGCAAGAAGTGTCTTACTCTTGACCGGGCTCCTTTCTTGGATAAGGGAACTGTCTGCAGATTTTGTTGCTCTGCTGCCGAAACCAATGACCATCTGTTTTTCAAGTGCAGGACTATTCTCAAGGCTTGGACTGAGATTAGAGACTGGGTGGGCTTCCCTAAGAGAAATATTTCCCTTCATGGTTCGTTGAACAGTTTGGTGCATTATCGGGTTACTTCTGGAATTGTGGGTTAAGTTCGTTGCTTGGCTTTGACCACTATGGTTTTTTTACGTGGTCCCATAGAAATTGTATGCTTTTTGATAATCACATATTTATTTTTTCAAACTTTATAGATAAGATTAAGTTTATAATCCTTAGATATGTGCATATAACGTATAATAACCCAGTTTAAAAAAAAAAAAATCTCATGCTAACAGCGTGGGAACGGCGCGGTTAGCTTGGGATGCGGCGCCAGTAGCGTGAAAGGTGGCGCCATTAGCGTGAGATTGCGCCAAAGGGCTTTTTCTTTCGAACAACTGGCGCGATTAGCGTGAAAATGGCGCCGTTAGCGTGGGAGACGCTCCAGAGGCCATTTCATGCGGTTTTATGGCGCGGATAGCGTCAGTTTGGCGCGATTAGCGCCATAGACGCGCCCAGTTGGTGCTGTTAGCGCCGTTTATGGCGCGGTTAGCGCCAGTATGGTCTGGAGACCCTTTTGATTCGAATATTTGGCGCGAATAGCGTCAAATATGGCGCGGTTAGCGCGGGAACGCGGACAGACCCAGTATTAAAGGCCATTTTACGAACTTTTGGCCAAAAACATGGTTTCTTCTTCCTCCAGCGACCCTTCCACCATTGTTGAGCACCCAAGCTCCATTTCTTCATCTTAGTTAACCAAAATACATCCCTTAAACATATTTTGTGATGGAGATCACATATAGAGCCTGAATCCAACCTCATTTCACCTTGAAAATCCTCAAATCAAAGGATCCCTTTCTCAAGGAAAGTTCGTGGAACTTGAGCTCGGCGAAGAACGGCGACAAATCGTGAGTACCCACGCTAGGGGAAGTTGTCCGTGGACCTTCTTTGCCATCCTTGAGGTAAGAAACTCAAGAATCACCTCTTGATTTAAGAGTTAGGGTTTTGGGTGAATAGTGACCTACTTTTGATAGAGCTTATTTTAGCTTTGGGTCATGTTGAAACATGTGCTTAGAATGTTGTGAGGATGTAGGATTAGCTCTTAAATGTGAATTTGGTGAATGTTGATTTCATGGCTCCTTGTGATGCATGTTATTGTTGTTGGGCTGAGTTGCTTAGCCAAGTATGAACATGCTAGAGCCTTGAATGGTGGTTTAGATGGCCTTGTGAGGCTATTGG
>PYAF01002407.1:460712-474969 GCA_007407185.1 Glycine tomentella
CTCGTGTGAGGAAGGATCCTAGGGATCAGAAAGCGCTCGGACGCTTATTCTTTTGTATAGACACCTCGGGTGTCAGATGTTGATGTTGTACATAACCTGTGTTATGTTTATGTTTCTCCTGTTTATATATCTTTGAGATATTGTGCTTTCTGCCTATGGTTTGGTTGTGTGATCTGGTTAAGCAGGGGCTTGTTTATGTAGTTGGTTGTGGGTTGTGATTCCATATATAATGTTATCAAGAAACATGGTTGGGTTTTTATGCTTCCGCGATAAACATGTTTTAAGCGCTAATCTGATTTAATCATAATGATAATACGTCGGGTATACACGGGGTGTTACATAACGCACTTGTATTAGTAAATGTGTTGTTTTTTGTTTTTCAGTCTTGTTGATCTGGTATTTCCACATTTGCTCTTTTGGCAAGTGTAGTTTGGCTGCTCTTTGTTTTCCAAGGTATGCCCTGAGTATTTTGTAAATATCTTTGAAAATACATATTTCTACATATTTTCCAAAAAAAAATAAAAAGGTACGAGTAGGTAGTAAAACTGTTTTTAATTTTGAGAGTAGGTCACTTCCATTTCTTTTATAATACCACTGAACTAGTATGTCGTAAATTATATGAATATTTTCTTAAGTTATATATAAGAAATAAAGTTGTTTAAATTTAAGGGAAAAAATAAATTTATAAATTGAACAGAACAAGCTTCAATATATAAGTAATTAAGATTTGAAATAGAAAAGTAAATTTTAATATACAAAGAATTTTAATAATCAAGTTCTATCATAGTTTTTTAAGGAAGTTCTTTCATCATTAAGATAAGCAATAACTATAGTCTTATCATTTGTTAAAGCCATATCCCTTTTTGGAAGATTAAGATGGACTCTTTTCTTTCTTTCTTGAAGTATTTTGTCACTCCATTAAATTTATCCAACCTCACGTTGTGTATGAATCATCTTATGCATCACTCATATATATATATATATATATATATATATATACATATATATATATAATTTCCAATTCACAAAACACTACATCCCTTGTGATTAGAAAAACAACCAGCTCCAAGTCACACACCCTTCATTCTTGTGATAAAAATTACCTATAAAAATACATTCTTATATAACTAGCAAACCTATTTCCTTTATGACGTTGATTATGCACATAACATAAACACCCAAACACACATGAATGATGAAACGTAGGTTGCTCAACATTCGATACTAGTAAGTGAGTGGTACATTGCTCACATTTGTTAATCAATATCCTTAAAATGTTGTCCTAAATTGCATATTTTTTTTTAGTGAACAGAACAATGCAATTATACTACTCATCCATTAATTGTGACACAAGAACCAAATTGCAAGTTAATCTTGACCCATGAAGAACATGCATTACTTAACAACTTCAATATCACTAAGCAACAATGTTCTCTCATTTGTGGCATTGGATTGTTTTCCATTAGGAACCCCCGCAAGACACCCCACATCTCGAACATCAGTCAATTGTTCTAATCGTTATGTCATATGATGAAGAGAAACACCTATACTTATAATTAGTTGAGCAAGATAGTCATGTAAACAATATTATCTACTTCATGGCTTGAAAGACCATTTTGACATTAGCTTTAGTAGTCATCACTGTGATACCATAACAAAATCATATGAAGAAAGAATCATATCTGAATTATACCTTGATCTGAATTTACAGGAAGATGATATATATATATATATATATATATATATATATATCGTCTCACCTAACTTAAGAATAAAAAAATTTATAAATCAAATCAACCTAACTATGAGAAATGCACCTCAACCGAATTATACCAATAAACTAGAACCAACATTACATTGGTTAAAATAAAATTGAGTTGAGATCATTTAAACAGTTTTTTATTTAAGTTTTGGAAAAGGAAAAAAATGGTTTTGAAAGAAGGAATCCCATAAAGAAGATTGGCCAAAATTTTGACAAAAAATAGTTAACCGATAATGTTGATAAATACCTTACACTGATAATATGGTTTAAAAAATACCCATTAATTAGCACAAGCATATATTCTATCTCATATAATTAAAGAAAATAAAAATATACAAATCAAACTAACTTAATTATGAGAAATAAACTCCAGTCTTTATTCAGCAAAAAAAAAAAAACTTCAGTCTTTTTGTTTTTGCTGAGTTAATAAACTTCAGTCTAATTAGAGTAGTAAACTAATTATAATATTCACCTAAATATGGATTATGGACAGTAAAATTAATTACAAAATCTGTTTTTTTACTGCACAAAATCTGTTCATTATTATTTAGTATAATACTTTCTTTTTTTTTAATTAAACATGTTCGGAGTAATACATTTTTTTTATGTATGGATCGAGTTAGCTTCTACTTTTCTGATTAAAATTCTGCTTAGTGGTTATGTAATTTGCCTATGTTGATCCTGCTTAGTGATTATGCATTTCATTTAATATTTAACCCTATGTTGGTATTATGCATGGTCGTAGTATATTATTACTATATTAATTATTTTTATAATATTAATAATTTTTTGATCCCTTTAATTACTCCCTTTTTTTGTAATTATAAGAACTTTTTAAAAGAATTGTTTGTTCTTTTTTATAATATTTTTTTCTAATTTTTAGATGTATTAATTTTTTTCCTACTATTCCTACTTAATTATTTTATATTCAAACTTTAATAAGAAATAAGTATGTAAATAGAAAGATAAAAAAAAATAATTTTAAAATAATAATATAAATAATTGATAAATTTAATGGAACAATTATTTTTATTAAGATATGTAAATTAATTGAAAACCTGTCACTTTCATACTGGTATCCAAAAGAATTTCTTTTTGCTTTCCCTCCCTCTCTTTATCCTTCTAATCTAATTAATAAAAAATAAAAATATACATATCAAATTAACTTAATCATGACAATACAATTTCAGTCTAATTATAAAATGAGTTTAATGTTAATTTATCATTTTAAGATAATTATTTTAAAGATTAATAAATTTATTATATAACATGTTCTGACAATCTAATGAGAATATATATATATATATTTTACTTTTTCTGTGCATAATTTTTTTCTGACGTATAGTACAACTAATAAAAATAATCTGTTCATTATTCAACATAGGAGTACAATATTTTTTTAAATTTTTTTTCAAAAACAGTATTTTTTTTAATTAAACACGTTCGGAATAATACATTTTTTAAACAAATTTCAAACAAACTTTATGGTTTTCCACTTGGAATTTACCAAATTCAAGAAAGCCACCGGACCCGAGGAAGAGCCCAGCACAGATTCTAGTTAAAAAAAAAACGCGTTTTAACCAAATTAACCCGAACACCTCTTCTTCCTCCAACGACGAAATCGCGTGTACCGTGGCGTGTGCAACAATATCTGACAACGTTGTCAACAGTTACCAACTCACAAGTCACAACAAACACCACGCGCATATAATATATATACTATTAATACACGCACACACAGAAACAAACAAACCTACAACTCCCTAACTATTTCTCTATCATCATATCATACATATAACAATCATTCTTCTTCTTCTTCTCCAAACACTTCTCCCTCATTGATTCATCATGGTTCGGTTCAGCAACAACGTTATCGGACTCCTTAACTTCCTCACCTTTCTCTTGTCCATCCCGATCCTGGTGGCCGGAGTGTGGCTGAGCAAGCAAGGCGCCACCGAGTGCGAGCGGTGGCTGGAGAAGCCCGTCATCGCGCTCGGCGTCTTCCTCATGCTCGTCTCACTCGCCGGCCTCGTTGGCGCGTGCTTCCGCGTGTCGTGGCTCCTCTGGCTCTACCTCCTCGTCATGTTTGTCCTCATCATTCTTCTCTTCGCCTTCACCATTTTCGCTTTCGTTGTTACCAACAAGGGCGCTGGTGAAGTTGTTTCTAATAGAGGGTATAAAGAGTATAGGCTTGGGGATTACTCCAATTGGCTGCAGAAGAAGGTTAATAACACTAAGACGTGGAACAAGATCAGGAGTTGCTTGCAGTCTGGGAAAGTCTGCACTGAGTTTCAATCCAAGTTTCTAAACGACACCGTTACTCAGTTTTACACCGAGAACCTGTCCGCACTTCAGGTTTGTTTCTTTCGGTCTTTTTGATTGATTCCTTTTCTGGGTTGTTGTCAAAATTTGAGCTTGTTCCTGGTCCGTGGAGGATCTGGTTCTTGATCGAGATCCTGTTTTGTTTACTTTTTCCTTGTGGGGTTGCTTCACAATGAAAAACACTTAATCATATTTGTTTATATTTTTTTAAAAAAATTGTTTTTGTTGGTTGGGAATTGGAGTTTTATTACCTCATTAAAAATTAGTATAAGTTACAGATATAACTTCAATTCTGATTAAATAGTTATAGAAAACAATAATTGTTCGACAAAAAAAGAAAGAAAACAATAACTAAAGAAAAGATCCAATTAATTTCATATCTTGAAAATTTGGTAGTCTTAATAATTAGTAGATCATCTCGTCAAAAAAAATTATAGTAGATCATAAAAATTTGGTTGTTGAGGTGTATCTTGATGGTTATTATTCAATTAAAATTAAAGTTTCATCTCCCTTGTTTGAAATTTTCATTTTAATTTTAATTCTAATTGAACAACGCCAATAAAAATAAATAAATATTTGCATGTAGCTTTTGTTTCGTGAAATTTGGTTGTCTTTATTAGTAGACCATAATAAGCTTTCGGTTGAATTTGGGTTTTGCTTGAAATTGAAGCACGGTTATGATGATCGTATCTGTGCCTTTTGGCCCACTCCCTTTAAGGTTTTTTGTCTCCTTAGTCTATCGAACGCGGGTTTCAATTCAAGTAGTTTTCTGGAAAAAAAGTGAACTTTCGTCAGATCAACTTTGGGAGATACTGGTATTTTATAGTAGTAGTAGAAGTAGAGTGTAGTCAAGGATGGTGTCTTTTTGAAAAGAGATCTTTTTAACTGGGATAGGCTTCCATCTGAAAAGGTTGTGTTCTTTTACTTCATTTATTCCAAATGTATTTTTCGTCGGACCTTTTGGCATTCTTGTATTTACTAGTATTTTTTTAATACTCCTGAACGATGCTAGTGCCTAGTGCTGCTGCCCGGGATAAAATGTTGTGCACTTTTTACATTTTTCTCTTAAAACCTGCATGATTTCGCGTGCAAGCCGTTAAATAATCTATGGTTCCTTAGAGCATCTTGAATGTAAGGAACCAATTAGGTTTTTTAAATAATTTTTTATGATCTCTATATTACTTTCTGTGATTCTCATAATATTACTTCATTTTTAAGAAATTCATATAATATTTTATTCTAATATAAAAAATCACACGAAATTTAAAAAAAATTCATATATTTATATTTTAATAAAATTTAACATTTTTTAATTTTCATAAATAGAAATTAAATGGCTGTATTATTTATATTTTTGGCTGTATTGTACATTTGAACCGTTATCTCATTAAAACAGCTTTTATTTTTACTTTCATTTACATCCAACGGCTATTTTTGGCTGCTTGATCGCATCCAACGGCTATTTTTTTTGGACCATTGATCTCATCCAACGGTTATGGACGGCTAAGGCAATTTTTTAACTTTTATTTTTCCTGTCCTCCATACGCGTGCCAAGCTCCCTCAGAAGGATAAGAACCTTCTTCTCCTTCGTCACTCATAGTCCTTCTCCCCGCTCTCTCTTCTTCCCCACTGCCGCTCAGCCCTCACGAGCTCTCTCTTCTCTCTTCTCCATCCACGTTTCTTCAGCTCTTTCTTCTCTCTTCTCCATTTGCTGTCGCCGCTTCTCTCGCCGTCCTTGCTGCCCTCTCGCCGCCGCTGTCCTTGCATGGTCCGTCGCCGTCATTGTCTTCCTCGCGCAATGATGTATGTTGTAGGTAGTTATTTTCCCTCTTTATTTTCCTATGGTGGTTTAGTTTTTTAAGGTTATTTTATTGTGTAAGATGCAGTGCTTATATAAGAAATCGCTTCTCTTTCTTCAACCTTCGGTTCCGCCAGGTAGGATTGCTCCAATGCTATTTTTTTTCAAGATACGGGTCCTTCCCGTTAAGGAACTCTCCAAGCTCCTGCGATGGAGATGCTCTTAATAAATAAGATGTGAATGATACAAGTGAGGTTTTTATGTGCTCATTCTTCCACCAAGAGCATCCACCCTTGTATTTATTTGGGTCTAAAAGTGGGATCCACCTAGTTGGTGGCATAACATGGTCTAAAAGAAAATATCTTCCTTCAAGAACATAAGAATTTTCCAAAATGAGATATTCTTATATGATATTGATATACAGTTTATACATTGTACAGGATTTATTTGTTTAATCATAAGTGCAAAAAATTGTGACTGCTTTACTTAATGGATTTTCCATAAATTTGTTGGATGTTTTGTGTAGTCTGGATGCTGTAAACCTGCAGAAGAATGCCAATTTACCTATGAGAATCCAACGAGCTGGACGAAGCCTGGAAATGTGACCAGTTACAACAACCCTGACTGTGATGCTTGGAATAACGATCAAACAGTTCTGTGCTTCAATTGCCAATCATGCAAGGCTGGCTTTCTGCAAAACCTCAAGACTGATTGGAAGAAGGTGGCTGTTGTTAACATCGTATTCCTCGTTTTCCTCATTATTGTCTACTCCATAGGGTGCTGTGCATTCAGGAGCAATAGGAGGGAAAATTGGAAGGGATATTCTCGTTAGCTAGATTACTCAGTATTACTACTATTGTAGATGAGTTTGCTAGACAATCTGGTTTATATGTTGGATTTTTTTTTTGGGCTTTATGTGTATGCTGGATTATACTGTTTTCAGTACAGTCTGTTATGGAAATTGCTCAATTTTATATAGCAGTTTCCTAGTATCATCTATACGTAGATATTACTTCTTGACACGCTGCATTTCCTTCTGTTTCAACATCTTATATCAGTATTGTCCAGTGCTGAATAACCACCCTCTACGTCATTATTGTCTAAAAGAATTTTATTTTTAGTTCCATTAATTTATAGTGTATGCGAATTTTATTTTTTTAAGTATTTTTAATTAATGAAGTTTTTCTTTTCTTTTTTTTTTAAAAAAAAGTTGAACAAATTCGGTCTCTCGTCCATTTATTTGTAGGACTTGTAAGTTTTTATTTTCTGCTTAATTATTTATATAATTTAATAGATTATTTTTAATTAAAAATCAATAACCAAAATATCAAATTTTACTAAAAAAAAAAAGATCTCAAAATTTCCTTATTCAAATACTAATTTTCATATCCTGTAATTTTCTTAACATTATTAAGTTTTCATTTTTGAAATTTTACAATTATTTTATATTTTGAATTTGAATTCTATCATAAAATATTTGGATAGAAAATAATCATTTGAGAATTTTAATTGGAAGAAAAATAATGATAAGAGTGTAGTACGTTTGGTTTCATGTTTGGTCTACTACACTTGTGTTGAGTGAGAAATAATTATTTAATGCTTTTACGGTGTGTGTTTTCATTCTTTGACGAGAATATGCTAATGGAAGAATGTACCTAACACGAGTCAAATATACACTAATTTGTTTGATTTTAAAAACAGAAAAAATATTAACTTGAAAAAAAATTGAAAAACAAAGGTCTATCTAATTCACTCAAAGTAAAAATTCTCTTCTTATTACTCATTCGGGTCACAAATATAATAAAAAATTATTGTATGTTAGTCTTCAATACAAATAAATCATAATTAATTTTATCTTATTTAATGAAATTATATTTAAATATTTTTATTTAATTGATGTTTAAATTTCAATGACTCATTTTTAATTTTTAAGGAAGGGTAGTTTAAGAAAAAAATTATTTATAAAATGAAATCGATATAATTTAATGACGCCGGCTAATTTCTTAATATTTAATAAATATTGTATTTTTCATATAAAAAAAAAAACTGTTGCAGCCATAGATCTTCAAAAGAGTAAAATATGTATATGCAAAAAATAACCAGTGTGGTAAATGGTAAAGGAAGATTAAGGGTTTATTTTTTGGACAGCGGGTGTGTGTTCTTTATCTTCCGTGTATAATAGTTTTGCTTTACACGTAAAAGAAATGTATTTTTTCAAGTAAATAATTATTTTTGGTATCTAAATATCTAAATTGATGAGAATTAGTTATTAAAATAAGAAAAAAATTGATTTAGTCATTAAAAATATGTAAAAAGTAAAACAATTTGGTCATAAGTTTGTAAAATCATTTTGTAAGTTATAGTTTTAAATGTTCAATTTAAGTTTAAGTTAAATTTTTTTACAATAAGAAGTATTCATCATATAACTAATTTCTATAAGATGTGAGATTTCCCTTTTCAATTAATTTTTTTCTATCCATAAAGTTTAAATTTGAGACCTTACTTAAGGATACTAATTTCAGAATCACTTGGATCAACAACTTATTAATTTTTGAGAATTAATTTGATATTAAATTATAAAATTTAAAAATTAATTTATCATTAAATTATATAAAAACATAATTGTCACATTTTTTACACATTTAAAAAGATAAAGACTAAATTAATTTTTTCAAAGACTAAATTGTAACTATTTATATATTTAAAGATCAAAATGATCATTTATCTAATCTTTTATAAATCTTCTTTCTATTTTATAAAGAAAATATCATATAGAAAAATAAATGTATTTAATATTTATCACATAGGAAAGTAGAATAATTAAACATAATATCTTTTAGAAATTATTATACACATAAAAGGACGACAAGAGAAAATGCAAATGCAAATATGATCAATGACTGCATTAATGACAGAAAAAGAATATGACAAACCCATCTAATATGGGCAGTTTGGGTACGAGATATTTTCAAGAATGAATTAAAGACTGCATTGAGGAGGGGAAAGTGAGGTGGGGAAGCCCGGGAAGGGGATAAAAATGGAAAAAGAAATGAAGGAGGTGCAAAGAGAAAAAAAGAGATATAAACTTGCACAAAATCGTATTAATCTATCTACCATTATCAAATAAATGAGTTAATATAACTTTTTTTTATACAATAACCAGGTAACGACAATAAAATTAAAACTTTACGACTTATACAAAATTACAAACTATTTTTTTTTTTGCTGAATAAAAACTTGAATGTATTCTTCAGGTAAATTTAAATTCTGCACGTCTAAAAAAATAACATCTGCAATTTGGTTGGGATGGATAATCCTCCAAGCAGTACATTTATGTTGACTGTAAAGCAAACTTTACTAACCTATCAGCTGCCATGGGATTTCATAGTTGCAATAATCCATTATTAAAAGTTAAAACAACCCTGGTGAGTTTGTATTAACGCAGTTATTTACTATCATATATTTATATGGAGAATAATAGTATTCGGTTCGAGATGGTTTTCGTATTTTAAGTACGAAGTGTTTAGATCATCCACAATGACAATCTATATAATTGATTTTTAAGTTATTTCTCTAACAATGAAATTCAATTGGATCCATTCCACTTATTTAGAATTTTATATTTATATAATTTTACGTTAAATAATAATTCATTTGTATTTTAATTTTGAAATAATAAATATGACAAATATATATCTTCTTGAAGCATAATTTATTTCTTTGGGGAAAAAAAATACATTACAGTTGAATGTCTTTTATTGAAATTACTATTCTTTTTGTTAAAACAATTTTTTTAAAGAAAATTGTTCGGCTCACTGCATAAGTGCATACACCTTTCCTTTCTCCAATTCTTATCACCCAACACCTTCCCAGATCTACTCATTTTATCCTTTCCTCGATTGCTTTCATTTTAACCTTAAGAACCGGTTCGTTGGGACGAACAGTTCTTCCTAGCTGGCGATCCCATTGCGCCATCCAATCTGAAGATGCTCTTATTTTTGTCCAAATTGTTGTTTATATATAAATGAGGTATTTTTATGAGAAGAAATATTTTATATTAAGAGGATTAAATTTAAATCATATAATCATAAATAAAATATTTAAATTTAATATAAAAAAATTATTTGATTTTTTAAAAAAATTTACATAATTTTTTAAGTGATTACGTGACATTAAATTTAATTATTCATGTTTGATTATAATATTTAGATTTAATCATATCACTCTCATATAAAAATAGTTTTATATATTTATTTTTTAATTTTTAATTATAATTTATTTTAAAGAAAATGATTGTTTTTTCTTTAAAAATCGTGAGTTTCGTGCTATCAGTCTTTGCACTGAATAGCATTGCTCGTCTCCTTCTCTGCTAAGTTAATAGATAAATTCCTTTTTGTTTTGTCATCTAAATTATTAATATTAGAAAATATTACTTAGGTCCTTAATATTTTGTGAGATTGTACAAAATTCTCTTTCTCTTTTTTTCTTTCTTTCTTATTTTGATTCTTCATAGAGAACTATTTTTTTTTTTCACTTTCATTAACTTTCTTTGTCATTTAAAAAACAAAAATACACTAACACCCCTTACACATTAACATTACACTACTCCTTTAATTATTACACAAACACTTTTATAAAGAAATTTATTGAAACAATAAAACAAACAAGAAAAATACGTACAATCTTACAAAATATCACAATTTATTCTAATTTAAAATTATATTGAGGTGATGATATATAGATATATACAAATATTACACATTATTTATATTTATGGTTTTCTATGTCTTTTGTTTGTTTGAATAGAATTTGAGAAGAGAGAAAATGTGATTTTATGTTGTTGGTTGAGGAGAAAAGTAGAAAAGAGGAAAAAATATTTATGCGGAATCCATCTAAAAAAATTTCTCCATGAGAAGAGTTAAAAAAAAGAGATAAATAACTGTGAAATCTATTAAATTTAAAACTATGCAAGGATAATTATTGGATAAACATGTCTTTAGAAGAAAAACCTATTTTCTTTTTTCCAGACTTTCTATCCAACAAGTGAAAAGAAAACTCAACTTTTCTTTCTCTTTTATTTCTTGAAAAATCTACTCATTTTTTACTCATTCTTTCTTCTTTCCTACTTCTTTCCTATCCACTTCTTTCTTTATCCAAACCGAGGCCAACATGTCATTTTTTTTCATTTCTCTTTCCAAATGTTAAATAGGGTTGGGGTCCATCTATAATTTTTCATTGTTATTCTGATCAGTATCATCACACACCTCGTACTATTTCTCTCACTGCATATTTATTTGCCACAGATATTACTCTTGGACACACTGCATTTTCTTTCTATTCCAACGCCGGCTTATGCTGTCCAGTGCTGAACAATAATTCACCTCCATGTGTAATTGATGGTCCAAAAGAATTTCAGATTTTTGTGTTAGCCGTTCAAATTATGGATGAATGGGACATGAGTTGTGGCTGCCCTTGGATTCCATTAAACAAAAAAAAAATAAATTCATTGTTGGCCATAATTCCATATCCACTGTTGAACATACGTCTGTTTCTTTTTTCTTTTTTCCGTGATCGAACGTGTGTTGGTAGTGAAAGTCTCTGTCTTAATTTCTAAGTTTTGAATCTTTTGATGGTAGTGTTGAATTACCGATGCCTGAGCTCATTGGTTGTCTTGTAGATAAGAAAATCTTTCAAGAGATTATTTCCACACAGTGATGAGTAAAAATTGGATTAGTTTGCCGTGGTCCAGTACGCATTTTTGTCACGTGACGTGGAGGATACATAACATTATTTATGTACCTAATTACCTATACAATATATTTTGACCCCTTTTTTATTCTCATTTTTTGCCTCTATGTCTCTTTCTAGTTTCTATTAAATTAGTCAGTGGGGTACCTATGTGATGCAACTTGCAAGACAGCCCGAGGACACGGTGTGTTTTTAGGGTTGCATAATTAAATTTAATTGAATACACAGATAGTGTAAAATAAATTACACTCATTCAATCGTAGATAATAGGTATCTTTTACAAATGAGAGATAATTCAAATCAAATAAAATTGTTATGTATGAAATTCTTTCTTTTAAGTATTGAAACATTACACCAACGAGATGATTCACAAGTTCAATAATATATGATAAATGTGATTAATATGATTGAGTTGACTTTTTTCTCTATTCTTATAAAATAATGATTGATCAACACATTTCTATTCTTTTTTTTTTAACATAAACACCCTTTTATTCTAAATACCTCATTCTAACACATCAATTCTCTTTATATATATATATATATTTATATATATATATATATATATTTCTTATATTACAGTATATTATACTAATTATCATACTTACATTCCTTTTTTTTTCTCTCATTCTCTTACTAAGCATCATTTAGAAGGGATATTTCCACCAATAGTCTTCTTTTATTCTTGATGCTTATTTTATTCACGCATTCCTATTATTAGGATTTTTTATTCATTTCAAATTTAGAATTTGGAACTAAAAACCTTTCGTTTAGTTGATTGAACAAAATGTGTGAGTATTATAAATTCATTGACATTTTGTTCAATTCCTACCAAGAAAAAAATCTGAATTTGGAATAAAATTATATACCATAAGATAATTTTTATTTTTTATTTTTTTCTCCCTTTAAGGAAGGGGTTCAAATTCTCTATTTAATGATTTTTTTATCATGATATTGATATAAAATAATTTTTTCTGAAAGCAACAACTGATCGAAGAACCTCTTTTATACTTTTGGAAATCTTAATAAATTTTAATTATTAATAAAGAGCTTGTTAAAAATAATTGTGTTATATGCAAATATCTTTAATTTATTTTATTTAAAAATATTCTTTGAACACTAAGTCAAAAGATTTGTGAAACTTCAAGAAAATTTAGGACGGGCTTTTGTAATTTTTTGATGCAAAATTTATTTTTATTTATTTATATAAGAGATTTATTTAAGTTTTGAAAATAAATAAGTTGTTTACAATATACTGAACAAGCTCTCATTACATTATTATTATTATTGTTGGAAAAAAGTTTATACACAGTATAAAGTATTTTATATAGTCATTCAATCACAATCCATTATATATAATAAGTTTGTTATTTAAAATAATTATCTTAAAATATTAAATAATAATAATTTATGATTGAATGATAATATGAAATTATTTTAGATTATCAATGTATATTATTATTATTATTATTATTATTATTATTTTCCTTCTACGTTATCATAATTCATGCCTACACATAAAAGTAAAATGCACATTTCCTTGAACCGAGGCATATACATCGTTGTGACATAGAACTGGTCTTAATTTTTTAAGTATAATTTTTTTTTCTTTTTTTGTTTGTTTAGAAATTAGATATAGGTGTCTTCACAAATAAGATATAATCCTGATCGATTGAGTAAGATCATTATATATATAACAAAGGTTTATTAAGTATTTAACTCATACTTACATATTTACAATTCAAATTCAAAATCACTAATTAAGTTGAAATGTTTTTTTTTTCAAAATTTATCAAGCTAATTGATCCAGGTGTTTAATGATTGTCATTATGGTTGAGTTTGAATTACTTTCCACAAATATTGTAGAATAGTCATTGATTTCTATTCAAAATATTTGAATATAACAAATAATTTTTAAGGGACTCTTTATTAATTAATTAAGATTTATTAAGAATCCCAATATTATAAAAGAGATTCATTGAATAGATGATAATTATCTTCATTGAAGGAAAAAAATATTCATTGTATACAATATAATGAACAGTACATTATAATTAATATTACTATTATTATTATTATTATTATAAAATTTATTTTATTTTTTCTTTTATTTCCTCTACCTTATCATAGCTTGTGCACACACATAAAAGTGAAATGCACTTTTCCTTGAAACAAGGGTAGATACATTGGTACCATATTACTTGTCTTAACTTTAAGTATCATAGCTTTGTGTGGATGAGACTATGAGTTTGTCAGTGTGTGCATGGAATACTCTCACTACATTATAAAACGAATGAAAGATAATTATACTTGAATTGGATAAAGTTATTGTGCGTCACAAAGTACTTACATATTATAAAATACATAGTTTTTTTAGAAGTAAATATATAGTTGTTGGTGAACATCTTTCTTTTATAAACATCATAATAACTTATTATTTCTCTCTGTCTTTCTTCTATATAATATCCTATCAAGTTATCAACTATTTTACTTACATTTCTTTGTGTTTGTCACTTTCTCTTATTAAGTATTATTAGGGGAATTGAAATTGTCACTAAGCATTCTTTTATTCTTCTATCATTGCTTATTTTATTCACACATTTCTATTGTTAAGATTTGTATTCATT
>PYAF01002407.1:477648-489208 GCA_007407185.1 Glycine tomentella
TCTCATAAGTTTTATTTTTTAGACTTTTTAAAAAACCGAAAACCGATCCAATCCAAACCGAAAAAAATTGGATTGGATTGGATCGGATTTGAAAAAAATTTCAAACCGAATGGATGATTAAATGACCAAACCGAAAGGATTGGATCGGATGATTTTTTGCTTCAAAACCGATCCAATCCAGACCGCGAACACCCCTACTATATGATAATCTCATATTACTTAATAATTTTTCTAATTACGGGTTGTATCAAAGGAAGATGAGAAAATAAATAAATAATGATAAATCGGCTTTTATTTACCTGCAGGATCATCCAACAAGACCAAAAAACACTGCTTGCTAAGAGCAATAGACAACCCAGCAGCCAATCGTCACCTTCACTGCCAGTAAGATGGATAGAAGGAAGGAACTCTGTGTGTAACAGCTTCTGTCCTTTGACCAAGGCCATGGTTAAGGCTCCAGCGACGCAACAAACTGTCCCTAATATCTTGGCCGTGCTTCTTAAGCTTATGTCAACTTTCTCAAATCTGACTCATTAAAATTTAAGAAAACTCGTATCAGCAAAAGAATATGATTTACTGTTACACTGTTAGTTAATTATTTTCTATTTTAGCTTATGTAATTGATAATTATGCTTTGAATGCTTTTTTTCTTGTCATACTTGTAACTGCATGTATATCCTTAGAGTCATTACCCAGCAATTGCTGCAATTACAAACGTTAATGCTGGTATCAGATTACTCATAGCGGTAGCTGCAGTAGAAGATGCATAAAATAAACCTTTAAAGTATGCATTCTGATTTGCTGTGACTCTGCAAGGAAAAGAAAAGTAAAAATAAAAATTAAGGGTAAGTTTTAAAATTTTCTCTTTGGTATACAAATGATTTTGGCAGACTGTACCCAACAAGAGCGGTCACAAACATCAAAAAGAAGCTCCTGAATCTTAAAGAATCTTTCACTGATTGTCTCCTGTTATCAAAGGCAAACATGTATATGTGAGTGAGTGAAAGTGAAAGAGGATGAGACTAAAAGAAAAAAGTGGTTTAATTATTACCGCTTAGGAGAGAAAAACATAGGCGCCAAAGCCAAAGTGGCTATGCCTTGCCTGTACACTACAAAGACCGTTGTACTCAATCCATCTAACAAAGCGGCTCTTGTGAATATGGCAAGTGCTGCATAATGAATTTGCAGACCTACCATAACAATTAGAGGAAGATTGCTAGCTAAACCACCCATTTTTTTGAGATGGAGCCTAAAGTTGAAATGTTTTGACACCTTCTATATATTACATATATGAAGAAGAAGAGAAGGGGGATGGATCTATTTATATCAAGACAAACTCAATTTGTATACCAGTTTTCTATAATTTTATCATTATTAAGAGAGAAATATAAAAGAAGTTTGAAATAACATGAGTAAGATAACAAGATTTTTTTTATTTTTTTATAAGAAAAATGGTAATAACACTCTTTTTCTTACCCTCTCTAATGAATATCTTTTCTGATGAAAACTCAGTTTGAAATATTGTTATACATTTTTTTATGAGTACATATTGTTATACACTAAATGCTGGATTTGAATAGTCTGACTCATTTCTTTAAGAAACTAATCCTTTTTACTAGATTGTTGGTACGTAATAAGATATAAAAAATGAATTGTTTTTTTGTTCAAAATATATTCAATTAAGAATAATATTTTTTCACATTAATGCAGGTCAAAAACAAACTTATACTATTCAATGTAGCTTTTTACTAAGAAATTCAACCTGAAAACTTACTGATAATTTGAAAGTTAATTTCTACCATACATATCATATCTAATAAAGACAAATGTGAAAGATAAGTATGCCTCAATTACTACCGTTAAACACTCAAAAGAACGGAACAACTTCAACTTGTAGCTCCAAAAAGCAAAAATAAAAAAAAATAAAAAATAAAAATTCAGAGTAGACAAAATAGACAAATTAATGAAGAGGGGCACATCCACGTTCGTGAATAGGTACCAAAGATAAGGCTATCATTTGAAGGATACGCGGAGATTAGAGGTCATGGAAAGATGAAATACACCTATACACGTTTAAAAGAAATAAAGAAAAAATAAATATGCGAAGCTTCTAGTAAGAAACCAATAACTCGATCAAATGTATGATGCTGAATCATTTATGTTTTGCCAGCCTTAGAATTTAGAATGGCATTTCCTACATAAAAATGTTAGGTGAATAATGCCAATTGCCATGTGGCACAAGGGACAAAGTCCAATTGGTCTCATTAGGAAGATAGGATGTCCATGGCAGTGCTGGCTAAGTCAAAAATTATTAGACAAACAAAAAAAATTGATTTAATGGATGAAAAACATGTTGGATATAAATGTGAGTAAAGTCACACATAAGATATAAATAGAAAAATTAAGTATTATATAAATGAAAAGAAAATTCATAATACTAAATCTTAAAATTTTAGGTCAAAGTGTGGTATTGATTTTCCAACAAAACAAATTTATATTTAAAAGTACTTAAATATGTGATGTAAAACTTTTATTATTGAACCTAATAATTTTTTATTAGTAAAATTAAATATAATCTCAAAAAATTTATATCATTCAAATATTTTATGCAATCAATTAAATTAAAGCTTAATAGAACCTAATAAACTCTTGCATCTAATTCACCTAAACCTTTCTAAATAAAAAATCATTAGACGGACAGACCATTGCAACATCTCAAGAGTTCATGTTATATAATCTTTAATTCATACATGGTTTTCCATTTTTTATTAATAATGTGCATGTTTTCCAATTATATTTCATTTTCAAACTTTGTCTTTTCCTTAAGCGGTGGCAGTTTTTAGCGTACGACTCCATCCAATTCATCCAAAAAGAAAGAAAATTAATATTTTAAAAATAAAGGGATATACTCAGATTGGTTTTGATGTAATGGCTATAATAAAAAAAAAGTGCTATTATTTGTATAGTAACAAGCCCGACTGCTAGAGATAAACGAAAGGAATCTACTTTGAAGATTCCAGTGACTTGGTAATCATCAATATTTAGTGCTCCCTCTAATTTTATATAATTTTTGTATGATAGCATGTATAATAAATATTAAAAAAATTAAAAAGTGAAAAGAGAACAAACGGATGAGACCATTAATGTAAAAGAAAGAAAAAACATATATTAATATATTATAAAAATAGTATTACAGTATATTCCAAGCCACTTTAGATGTTACACGTTCATCACACATGAAATGTCAGACAGAAGCCAGTGAGACCAGTTGTTCACGGGTAACTCTTGGCAACCTGCACCTAAAACGATCAAATGCGTGCACATGCCAAAAGCGTTGTTGTTTTGTAATGTTGTAGTGTGTGTGTGTGTATATATATATATATATATATATATATATATATATATATATATATATATATATATCCCAGAACTACTAGTAGTTTCTACTTTGTACGTACTGGTCCAGTGCTGCATTAAATAAAGGAAATAAAATGCATTGCACCAGTTTTATAGCACAACCAAATTGACTCTGACGTCAATCCAGCATTATTTATATTTCATCATTGCTTCAGCAAAAGTTTTTATACTAATGTGATGATCGATTGAATTTGGTTGTTTCAAAAAAAAAAATTGATTGAATTTGGTGGGCTAAATCAATCCTTCCATCATGGAAATAACTAAAAACTGTTCTCCGCATTTTTTGCCACATGTATTTCCTTTTGATGAAACGAAATTAAATTTGGACACTTTTTTAGCAAAAGAAATTCAAATATTAATTTACGACATTGTGGATAATTAATTTTTTCAACTAAAACTAAACCCGAAGATAATTCTCGACATCATTGCCATCTCAATGAGTTTTCGATTTAATTAATATCCACTATTGATGGCTTCCTTAACCACCACCACTAATCCAACGTTGCCGGCTTCTTAGGTTTCGTCTTGTCGTCTTCAAACTGATGCTTGCCAAACCTCCTGTGCCTGTCAAATTAGGTTATGTCTGAATAGAATTTGAGAATGTTTTTAGAATTTCAATACATATTTTTAAATTGCAAGACGTAAATTGAAAAAGAATTGAGTTGATAAGATAGTAGAAAATTAGTTGATAAAAAAAATAAAAACCTTAAATACCTTAGATTACAACAGTTTTTCTTTTTAGTCTGTATTCAAAACATATTGATTTCTATAATTGTAATTTTTTTACTTGATCTTCTTAAGTATATGTTAACCTCATTTCAAATGAATATGACCTGACGCATTAAATCTACATGATTCATCTGAAATGATGATAAATAAGTTTAGACAGCAACAATAACAATAAGAAAATGGTAACTAGAGAAACAAAAACAAAATATTTTAAATTATACAGACTAAAAATGAAAATTATTACAGTTTTTAGAACCAAAAGATATTTAAACAAAAATAATACAAATACTTAACATTGACTCTATTAGCGAATAAAAGAAACAGAAAATATTGTCAAAGTCATGTTGTTCTTATCCTTTGCTCCCTGTTCCTGTAACCAACGACATTAAAATATAAGTCCATAGACCCTTATCTCCATTTTTTTCCCTCCACACACCATGGCTAGCTTCCTCTACCTACTCTGCAACAAAAAACTATAAGTAAGTAACCTCATCCTTCCACAGACCTGCGTAACCCATCGCTATCACCATTTTCATAACCATCTTCTCCTACATATCTCCCTCACCACAGGCCACCAAACGCATCTAGCCACCATTTCAAGTCGTTCACAAACCCATGAAAATGACAGGATTTGCTGTTTTTAAGTGTCAAACACTAACTCTTACAATTTTATTTTTATCTCATCACACTGCTTGTTTTCTCTCCAATTTCCTCTATAGCTCTTGTTTAGAATTTGAGTATTAATTTTTGTACATCTAAACAAATGAATTATTCTTTTAATATTCCTAGTTTCTTTTTTTCCTATCTTCGTGGCATCATCAATTATATCAATTATCTCTCATCTCTTTTTAATATATTTCAGCTCTTTATTTGATAAAAGAAAAATAGAATAAAGAAAAAAAGTTGAAAAAAAGTTAATATATTTCATAAAAAAAATGAGATATGAGAGAAATTTAACCTTACTTTATGTTTATGTTTGGAAGAGAGGCAAGAAAATTTTAAAATTTAAATTAGAAAGAAAGAAAATTTTAAATTTTCATTTTTTAAAGTTAATTTTTCTTCTCATTTTTTTCATTTTCTCTTCAGTAAAAAAAATATTATTATAATTGTTTTTTCTCTAAAAATTTTATTTTTTCTTTTTCACTTTCACCCCTTCCAAACATACTCTTAAAGTTTTGAAAGTCTACTAGCTATTTTTTTTCTATTTGTATTTATCTTTATTCATTTAATTTTTCATTTCTCTTAAATTAAACATTTTTATTTTTATTCATCTTTCCTATTTATCTTATATGCTTTTTTTTTCTTCTTACGAAAAAGAATTCCCAAGTGTAGTCTAGTAACCTCTCGAATGCTGACATATTTTCATTAGAATTTGCTATGCAGCAAAGTTTTCCCAAACGACATGTAGTTACTGCACAGTCGTAAAGTTCTTAACCGTGTGATCCATACAACCATTCTTATCTCGCCACGTCACAATGTAATATCTTCTATTCTAGATCTACTAGTTGGGAGCCTGGAGAATTGGAGACCCAATAATGTTACGTGTCGGCTTAGGCTTCTTTTATTTGATAGGAAACTAAACAAAGTGAGGGGAGAAGAATTCTTAAAAAAAAAGAAAAACTAAAGAAAAAAAAATTGAGAATCAATACACTATTTTCTTAATGAAATATATTTCTAATATAAAAATATTATATATTGAGATCTTTAAAAAAATATCATTTTAAATTTGAATTTTATAAATATAAAAGTGTGAATAAAATAAACACGAAATGCAATGTGGAGCACTGTCCTTTTTTAAAAAAAAATTAAATTCAAAATTAAAAATATATAAATTGGGATTTGACGGAATATAAGGTTTGTATGTTTTTTTATGAGAATTGTTACGTAACTTTTAACATTTTCCTATTAAAAATTAAAAGAATTGTGTTGTTCATAATAAATCGAGTAATATTTTTTGTAAAATATACATGTGATTTGTTAAAAAAAAAACTTTTACATTAGTAATTACTCTAAAGTAACATGTAGCGTGGTGACGAATGACATGTCATTAAAAAGATTAATTTCAAAAGTTTATAATAAAAAACAAAACAATTTTTTTTTCAAAGATTTTAATCAAATTTTGTCATATTTAAAAGAGACTAAGAAATATCTTAAACATAAAATAATGATAAAACAATTTCTCTTGTTATTAGTTAGTGTACTATAGTAAAAAAACCACACATCCCCTAGTGTGATGGAGTTGGAATTGTTTAAGCCTCGAATAGTTTTTTTTTTTCTAACACAAGCCTCAAATAGTTTTTTTCTTTTTACACAAGCCTCAATAGTTTAATGCTACCATATGAAAATTTAATACTACTAGCGTACTAAAAGATGTAATCAAATGGGTAAAATTACTATTGCCAAGGAGAAAGCAGGCCAATTGAAAACAAGATCATGGTGGCCAATGAGAACCAAATTAAAAGATTATGATTTTTGGTCAAAAATCAAAATTGCTCTCAAAGTTCCAAATTCTCTCAATTAGACAAGATGTGAACTAATTCAATTGATTGGACATGATATATTAATTATTAATTATTATAAATCTCTTGATATTATCTTTGATTTTTACAAATAAAAAAAATATCAAAGATTTAATCCTCTATACGTTTATAGCTATCCTATTATACTTATCTTCTTTAGATTA
Organism: Glycine tomentella; assembly: GCA_007407185.1. Lineage (NCBI taxonomy): Eukaryota > Viridiplantae > Streptophyta > Magnoliopsida > Fabales > Fabaceae > Glycine > Glycine tomentella. The sequence goes on from PYAF01002407.1 coordinate 484,478, forward strand.
ATGCCATCCATTGCTTTTACCTTGATACACCATGATATTGGAGTTATTATTAGAAAATTTAGAAGAGATACAAATCAGTCCAAGTTAATGTCGCCACATCATATCATAGTGCTCAAAATATAGGAGAGGAGTACCATAATAAAAACTTATTGAACTGATTGAGTAAAAGATACAATAAGAGAATGCAAATGCTCTATTTATAAAGCTTATTACTAGAGCTAACAGTTATTTCTTTTTTTTTTTTTTTAACCAAGCTAACAATTATTTCTAACATACTAATAGCAACTAATATTTTTAACTAACCACTATAAGAGTCAAAAAGGAGTTAGCTTCAAACTATATTGAAAATCTGAAGAGTGAAGAGTTAGTCACAAGAATATAAACAACTAACAATTCAATAATGACCATTATACTTAGGTTCCTAATAAAAATTACACCCTGCTGACTCAAAGGCGCTGAAGGGTCAAAAGAAGGTTAGGGAACATCTACCCATTCCCTATGGGGAACATATTGGTTCGCAGAAAAGTGATGGGATATATATAATCTTCCAAATTTTTGTGGTTAAATTTAGGGGGAAGGAAGAGTGAACACCACTACAAATTAAGTTATTAATCCTTCCCTTTTTAGTCTCATATGTTTAAGAATGAATCATGGTCACTACACGAGTTATTAATAACAACAAAATACAGAAAAGACCAGAAAAAATAAGTAAAACGAGAAATATAAACCTTACACCCTGGGGCGGACCTACTCATATTGGAGGGGGGGCGGCGGTTGGTGAAGGCCCCCTGATTTTTTTAATATTAAAATAATTGTTTTTACTTAAAGATTTTAATTATAAAAATTATAATATTTAAGTATTAATCAACTATTCAATTCTATTTTTTGATGAAATATTGATTCTCATTTTATAGCATTCAATACAAAAATAATAACATTTTTCCTTTTTTAAACAACTATGCTACTTTTTTTTAAAATACTTTTTTTTATAGTCTTTATCATTGAAATAAATTACATTGTTCCTTTTTTATAGCAAAATATTCGATGTTATTTATTTTATTTGTTAATATATTTTTATTTTATAACATATTATTGTTATTTTAAAGGTTATAAGTATTTATATGTGTAACCAAATGAATTTGTTTTCGTTTCTTTAATATTGGTTTGGTTAATGATTATAATTTATTTGAGGAATTAAATGTTATTTATAATTACATAAGAAATTGATAATTTTAATTTTGAGGCATACTAATAATTATTTTATTATTATTATTATTTATATATTCTTTTTGTTTCGCTTATCTTTATTCATTTTTGTTAATTATAATAGTTACTTCCAATCTAATTTTGACTTTATATGGGTGTAATTTTGAATGAGTATTATTAAAATTTGAAAAAGTAAATTAAATATTAAGTTTTACCAGATATTTGTCAAAATTTATTTTAATAGATTTTAGACTTTTTATAATATAATTTTTCATTACAAAATTATTTAAATTATATTTGATCTCCGCTAATTTCTTGTGCTGGATCCGCCCTGCTTGTACCTAAAAGTGTTAATCTTGTAAAGTAGAAAAAGGGTAAGGTAAGAGTATATTGGTCTTTTTGCTTAATTGTTAACTCTTGTTGTAACTTGTAAGAGATCCATAAATAATCATCTGCGATACTGAGATGTGATTCTCAGAAGTGAAGCACTTATTGCCATGCACCGCGTGCCATATTAACGCTGCCACACGTGAGATAAAACAACATCTTACTCAATGGTTTCAACATCCCCCAAGTATCTATCACCTCTACGTATATCCCTTAATCACTGGGGACTCTGTCATCATAAAGTAGATAACAATGCTTGGCTTGACAAAGAGTTTACCAAGATCGTCTTACGTACATAAGCGTTCAAATTCACTCACTGATAATCATATCATTGCAATGACAAGGCATTGCTCTAAGGACTGCAATATTTCTCAGGTTTATACTTTTTTGTTAGCTGAGCCTGCATAGAGCAGGGACGGATCCAGGAAATCATGGAAGAGGGATTGAATTTTTTTTAGGGTAAATTTAATTTAAAAGAAAAAAGAGGTGTAGAATGAATTAAGATAAAATATTTGAATTAAGTATAGTAAAGATGTGTGTGATCCACATCAATTTTCAAAAATTTTATCTCAAATACAACTAAATGTAAATCAATCAAACTCTACCTTAATTAAATACTTAAATATATTTTTAAAGCAAATTACTTAAATATTTAACTTCTAACAAATAAATATTTAGTGAACAATGACTTTTATAAAATTATTTGTTAGTTTTATACATAAAACTAAAATTGATTTTTATTCAAATGATATAAAAAGGAAACAAATGTATTTATAATTCATACTAATTTTCTATGTTAAGTTTAATTTTTAAAAAAATTGGTCTCACAAGTATAATAACAATTAAATAGACAATAATCTTAGTCTCACAATAAAAAATAAGAATAAATTCATTAAATATAATAATAACTAAAACTCATCAAATTTTGTAACAAGTATATTTAATATAATCTTAATAATAATTAATTTCAATACTTAGATATAAGATAGATAAATGAGACTTATAATAATACATAAAACATAATTAATCAAGATAATAATAATTGATAATAAAAAAGGTCATAGAAATATCATTATTATTATATCTATTAATTAATATTCATATCTCTTTATACTATATTGAAAAAATTTAGTGTGAAATGAAAGGTAACATGTATTATTAGATTATTAATACACACTTTGGGGTTGAGGGGGGAATGGGGGCTGAAGCCCATGCTTGCCCCCCTTAAATCCGTCACTGCCAGAGAGGCTATTGTTCCAGGTCCATTCAACAATTTCAACTAGGCCTGCTCCAATATGTTTTGGGCTAATGTCTTCTTGATTGGCGAAATCTTTCGGGCTGTTGCTTCCTGTACTCCCATTGTTGTTTCTTGCAAAATGATTTTTTTTTTACATTTTAAAATGAGTTTCCCATAGAAGTGCATGAAATAATAATGAGTGCAGGACAGGAAGTTTTACCCAATCTTTCGTTAATTGGATTGAGCCCCACACCACACATGATTCCATTGCTAAAATATGTAAAATATTAGCCATTTAATTTAGAAAATAAATTTTGTTTTATTTTATTTGTTACTGTACTTTATAAAGTTATAAAAAATCAATAAAAGTAAATTGCGAACGCAGACAAACTTTATCTATAATAAGAGAAGCTTTAATCGTCATTCGTAAAATCATTACTCGGAAGAGGTTTTTAATTTATCCCACTACCATCTCAAGAATATTAATTTCAAAATCTATACAATTATTCCTAATTGTAAGCTGAAAAATTAGTAGTAAGATAAAAGCTAAATGATAGAAAAATTTTGAAAGTTAAAAAACTAATTTATTAAATTAGAAATGTTCGATAAAATTACCTGTTAAAGTAATTAAAAATATAAAATAAAAAAAATTATGATTTATTTAAAAAATAAAAAATATCAAAAATAAATATCAAAAATTAAAAATTAGAGAATAACTTTTAAAAAACATTATTTTAAATAATATTTAAAAAAATGTTAAAAGTTACTAAAAAGTTTATTGTACTGAATACTCAAGTGAGCTTTTTAACTAATAAAAAAATTTAAAAACTAACTAAAATAACGTTGCCAAAACATAAACTTATTCATTGAGAACCATGCAAATGATTTCTTTAAGAAAAATAAATATCTTCAATGTCGCTCATGGAGTAAGGTTGCTTACATTTAACCATAAATAAACTTTTGAAAAAGGAACTATATATTTGAATCATGAATAATGCCTATGCCAAAACATGGTACACATAATAAGCCAAATATTAATTCAAGAGAAATCAATACAACTTTAACACAGTAGGAATGTGATCCCGCAATAGAAATGCAAACAAACAAGTGTTAAAGTAAATAATAAAATTAATATACAATTCAATACATAATAGATAAATTGCAAAAATATATTAATTTTAACATATGAAAATATAATAACAAAATAAAAATGCGGACACATAGACTCAACAACACTGCCCGTATTTATAAAATGGTTGTGGTCCTGAATGAAACCTTCCTTTAAAGCTTTTTTAGACTACAATTATACTTGAAATATTTATAATTAAAATATTTGTAATCACTATTTCAAGTTTTTAAGGGATATATATATTTTTTCATAAAAAATTAAAGACAATACTAAACAGTTTATAACAACTCATTTCCCTAACTTAATCCAATATTTTTTGTACATCTCTATTACCTTTTTTTTTCAGTGTGATCCTAAAGGAGAACACAAGTAAATAAATAAAAAGGAGAACAAGGTTTAAGGCTTCCTTAAAATATTTAGTGGAATGCCAAGCGTACATTCTAAGTAACACTCACTAGTATTTTTCCTCTATTCTGTAAAAAAAAAAAAGTATTTGTCCTCAATTTTGAATAATAAATATTATTTATTTATCTTAATATAAATGTTAAGGACTGAAAATAGTAAATTTTGATTTTGAAGGGATGAAAACTAAAAAATAATTTTTTTTCATAGAACCAAAACTAAAATTTGCTTATATTATAGCGGGAAAACAATAATTTTAGATTTCCAAGAGATAAAAGCCAAAGATAAATTAATTTTAGAGAAATCAAAATTAAAATTCACTCATTTTATAGAGATTAAAAATATATTTAAGTGAAAATATTTTATGAAT
>PYAF01002407.1:497133-569964 GCA_007407185.1 Glycine tomentella
ATATATATATAATATAGATAGATAGATAAATAGGAGGAATATTCAAATTACATCGATCAATAATTTTCAATTGAAAAATGTTTTCTTAAAATCTACCTTTGAAAGTTCATTTCACTTAGATCATATATATATATATATATAAAATTTTATATTAATCCAAAATTATTTGTTATCTCATTCATAATATTAAAATCGAAGTAATATAAACTTTTAAAAAATATACTTAAATATGAATCGTTTGATTATCTTTTTACTATTGTTTAATTTTGACAAAATTTCACACAAATAATTTTGGTAAAATGTAGATATAACTTAATCATTCGATCGATAAAATTACATTTTTATACCAAGTTATAAAAATTTTCTTGTTGCAACCGGGGTTACACGAGACGACATAAGTCACTACGAGACTTAAAAAAAAAATAGAAGATGTGGCAATTAACAAAGACTTGGTCATTAGAGGATATTTCAATTACACTGAAGTAACGGTCATTCAAATGAGAAAAAATAAAGCGGTTACTAAACGTTAAGGTCATGAAGATGCAAGCTTACAAACAAGGAGATCATGGTATAGTGGAATTAATGGTTACTTGGAGATCAAGATGTTCTTGGTCTATAAAAAGAGACATACTAGCACTCACAAAAGGGACGAAAAAAGAGAGGAGAAGGATGGAGAGAGGAAAAAAAAAAAAAAACTAGCATAAAAATCAGAGAAGAAAAAAACGATAAAGGAAGAGTACTAAATTTTTTTCCTCATTTTATTATTATTTTGTGAATCAATAATGGATGTTTGTGCATGTGGAGCCTGAATATGTATATCTCTTAATATAGGATTAGAATATGAAATCATGATGCTTTTAATTGGTAAAAAGAAAAAACCAATAATAAGAATTGACACATACCCGTGTGTCATGTATTATTTTCTTTTGCAAGCAAAATATGTACACGATGAGCAAGGTTTAGTTTTAGTTATATTTTATAATATTATTATTTTTTATTTAAAGAAGATAATTATGTGCGCAAAAGTTTTAGATAACAAATGATTATTCTGTGCACTTTTATGATTTGTGTAACATAAAAGGTAGAATTGTTATTTAAGTAATATTACAAACCATTACACAAGTTAATTTTTTTTATATATTTAAAATGCCATAAAAATAATTTTCTTTAAAATATTATTAAAAGAAGATAACTCTATGCGCAAATATTAGATAGCAAATGACTATTCTATACGTTTTATGATTTAAGCAACATCAAAAAAGTAGAATTGTTACTTAATTAATATTATAAACCATTGCATGAGTTAATTAAAAAAACTACAATAATAAAAAAAGTAAAAATCTTTTTTAGAGGGAAAAAGAAAAAGATTAAAAAAGAAAATCTCTATCTTACTATTGTTAACAGAAAATAAAAATAGGAAGGGAAACACGCTTATCATCCTTGTACACGCTAGTACCACTCTTTCTATTGTAAAATATAACTAAAACTAAACCTTGCTCTTTCTGGACATATTTTGCTTGTAAAAGGAAATAATACCTAACACACAAGGGCATGTATCAATTTTTATTATTAGTTTTTTCTTTTACCAGTACCTGTTGCTCAATATCCATTTTGTCATGATTTCATATTCTAATCATATACTAAGAGATATACAGGATCCACATGCACATACAGACATCTATTATCTATTCACAAAATAATAAATAAACGGAACACAATAAATTTCCACCAACAAGGTTCATTCAGAGAAAGAACTTACATCTATAAAAAATGTAAAAAAGATAACCTTTAAATAATGATTGAAATATGAACCCAGCTAAACGCTGCTTCAACAAGTGCATAGGAAAAAACTAGTATTCTTCTTTTATCATTTCTTTCTTTAATTTATTTGTTAGTTTTTTTCTTCCTCTTTTCGTTTTTCCCTCTCCACTCTTCTCCTCTCTTTTTCGTTCCCTTTCTTAGTGCTAGTGGGTCACTTTCATAGACCAAAAACAACTTGATTTCTAAGTAACCAATTTATTCCACTGTATCATGATCTCTTTGTTTTTAGGCTTTCAGCTTTATAACCTTATCTTTTAGTAATCACATTATTTTTTTCTCATTGAATGACTATTACTCCATTGTAACTGAAATATAAGAAGAAAATATGTCACACTGAAAGTTAGTTCAACTAAAAACATTTTTTTATCCAACTTACCATTTATTAGAACTTATACCAAAAAAAAAAGTCATTGAAATCAACACTTCAAATTAAATGAATAGTATTTTAGAGATAATAATATTTAATAAGATAAAGTTAGTTAATTTTTTTTTTATATTTGAAACCAAGAATATACATATATATATATATATATAACTTTGTTCCTAAAAATCCAATGATCTGATTTTCATTTGAAATTTTTTAATTCATCTTTTAATCTTAAAATATTTATTCAGTGTTAAATTAATATACTTAAAATATGTTTTTATTTTTTGAAGCAATCAAGGTCTATGTTTTTCATTTGACCTATTTATAAATGAGTTTAATATGAGCAACATGTACTGGTACTTCATTAGTTAAGATTAAGTTTTAAATATTTGACTTAACTTATTTAAATTTATGGTCATCATTAGTTTTTCTTTTCCTTAAAAGAAATTATTTTTTCTTTACTTTTTTCTCTCTCTAGGGGGAAGCCCATAGGCCACTAACCAATTATACTCCACGAAAAGCGGACACCAACAAAATAATGCCATTAAAGCAACCTACATTACTGTACTCATTTGATCAATATATCTTCTTTCAGTAACTTTTACTAAATATCCTAGTAATACATAGTACCGTATGGAAAAAGTAAATTAAAATTAATATTTTTAAAGTATAAAAAATTAATTTTAGAAAATAATTTTAAGAAATAAAATTGTTGATTGTTAAATTATACTCCTGGGAGTATATTAGTCTTATAAATGTTATAATTAGAAGAGATATTTTTACATCTCAGATAACATTTAATGGCTATACATTGAATAACGCTGTCTTGAGGACTTCTTTTTTATAACGAAAATAAGTGATTTTAAAAATTATTTATTAAAAAGAGTGATTTTAACTTTTAATATTTGTTATAATAATAATTGTCGTAAAAAAATAATTTTCTATATCAGTTGTGATTATAACTTATAACCTACTAGAAAGTCATTTTTTTAACATAAATTATAATTAAAACAGATATAAAAAATTAAAATCGCTAGTTTTTAATAAATAATTTTAAAAACCACCTTATTTAATATATAATTTTACACAAATCAATTAGTTTGGTATAAAAATCTTGTCCTGGGACTCGCAGTAAGCAACCGGGAAAAGTCAATTATAGTAAAATATGATTACAATATGTCTTCATAGAAATTAAAAATAAATATTATTTTTTGTTAATTGAATGAGAGAAAAGAACGAAAGAGAAAAACACTCTGGGTTTTTTTTTTTAAATAAACTTTTGAAGAAAAAGTTTTAAATTCTTTTGTTTCTATAGATTTTTTTAATAAAATAAGAAAATTTTGAACTAAACGTTTTAATTTTTTTTGTTTTAATACCTTTTTTTCTTTCCTGAACCAAGTAAAAAATTCAATTTGTTTTATTTCTCTCAACATAAACATTGTTTTAGAACACAGATGTTCAATTATGAGACACAGTAAAATATTATTACTAGAAACTTTTTCATATATCATTTGAATATTTATAGTACATGTAAAATTTAAAAGTAATATAAATTTGTAAAATATTCAACGAAAGAATGTTTAAGTAGTAATAAAAAAAAAATTCAAATCTTCCTAAATCACGTTGTTTGAAATATATTTTTTAAGAATTAGTTTAATTATTTTAAACAACATTTTAATGATTAATTATAAATCCTTTATTATGTGAATTATTGATTGAAAAATGAAGGTATTAATTAAAATAAGAGAATTAAAACTATTTTTTTGATCAAATATTTTTTTGACACAATTTTTTTATCAAATAATTATTAAACAAAAATGATGTAATTTGATATAATATAAAATATGTGTTATGAAATGAAAAAAGTAACTATGCAACAAGAAAAATAGATATAAAGGTGATTTTACCTAAAAAAAAGAAAATTCAAACTTATATTATAGGTTTGGATTAGTCAAATTACCTTTTTAATTATATGAATTCACTCTTTAACTAAATGATGGCATAAAAATGTTTTTATCACATTAAGACAATATTTTTTTAAGTAAATAAATAAATGCTATTTTAAAAAGTCAAGGACTATTCAATTAAGATATCATAGTAAAGACTATTAAGAAACTCAAGACTATTACATTAAGCTAAAAAATAATTTTATTACATTAAGACAACAGAATAGGGAACCTTTATTATGTTATATATATATATATATTATAAATAAAGTAGATACATAAATAAATACTATTTGAAAAACCAAAGACTTAAACTTTTTTGTTTTAAGAGTGTAAATAAATTATATTTTAAATTAAAAGATAGAGTCTTTATTAAATTAAACATAAGGTTACTTTATAATGGTCTGATAATGAAACCGGATTTAGAGGCAACTCCAAACCTACCTTATATAACAACTGAGAGGTACTGTTTCCACCTGCCAACCATATAAGGCATTTACTACTACTCTACAGATCTGCTACTGCTGGATCACAACACGCTACAGCACCACAGCGCTCCGGGGTGTCTTGTCAATTGTCATTTACGTACATTTTAATTTTCTAATTACAATGTAATTAATTAGCCACGTAATCGTATCCAAAAACAAGAAATGTACTCCTATCTCTTACACTAAAGTAGCTTATAGAACTAAATGATGTTACCAGAACAACAACCATATAATTTAGTTAATATATATAGTTAGTTTTCAATATTTTTAATAGAAACTTAAATTCTTCTTATATTATATTAATGATCAAGACGATATAATAAAATGGTCAAATCTTATTAAATATCCGTCTAAACATAACTTAAACTAATAGGTATATAAACTAAACTCTTGAATATAACAGTGATTAAAATAAAATAATTTTTATTAATTATTATATTTAAAAAATTAAATAGTTTAAAATAACTTTATTAAAAAATTACGATATAATGCATTGATAATATTGAATACTGTAACTTTTAATATTAGCTTGTTTTCCCTTTTTATTCTTTCTTGGAGAATATACAAAACCGTAATAAAATTGACGTCTAAGCAGTATTTATTTTCTTTCTTAACATACACGAATCAAATAGTAGTAGTATTTTATTTGTAGAATATATTAATTGATAATTTAATGTCCCAGTTAGCAGAAGACAGGTGGGAGACTATATATCTTACTTTGTAGAGCTGAAGGATCAATGCATGATCGGCAGCCCTTATAAATACGTGAGGGGACGAACGAATATATTTTCAAGCTGAAGTTTTGGCTCAAACTCACAGATAGATTAGCACTTAGCAATTACTAAGAAAGGATTAAGGAAGGAACACATTCGTTACATCTCTCCGCCTATTCCTACCTTGTTCTCCTTTTCTCCTTTTCTCCTTTTTATTTTTCGTATTCGGGGTTGCTGCTCTTCTTTCGACTCTATTGTGTTCTTAATAAATACAGAAAGAAATAAAAAAAGTATATAGGTGCCTAGAAGAAAAGGCAATATAGTGTGGAGCAATTACGTTTGATCACAAGGGAAATTTAAGGTGCAACTGTTTTGCAAGATAGCATAGAAGATTTTGAAGAATCTTAATTGCAATATAGTGCAGTTGTTGAAATGGGGGCTCCTTTATCAGCATGGCCTTGGGAGAACTTTGGAACATACAAGGTACAGAAAAATCTAGCCATGTCATGCTTATTTCTTTGTTATGGTAATTTTTACTTGTACTGACGTGGGTTATGTGTGTGATCTTTATTTGTTTTCCAATGGATATATAGTATCTATTGTATGGGCCGTTTGTGGGGAAAGTCCTGTATGAATGGTTCTATGGTGAAGAAAACTCCTACTATAACCTCAGCTGGTGCCTTCATTTGCTCATACTAAGTGGTCTCAGAGGCCTAATTCATGTGCTTTGGGGTTCCTACAGCCACATGTTTTTTCTAACCAGAAATCGACGGATTGTTCAAAAGGGTGTTGATTTCAAGCAGATTGACAAAGAATGGGACTGGTAAACAATTTGAAATGGATTTGTTTCTCTCTCTCTTTTTAATTATTTGTTTGAAATTACATTATGTTAAAAATGGTTTCATATGTACATTCGAATATACTTGTTTTTTCCAACAGGGACAATTTCTTGATTCTTCAAGCACTAGTTGCCTCCATGGCATGCTGTATGTTTCCCTTTCTTCAGCATCTTCCTCTCTGGAATGTAAAAGGTCTTATTGTTTCATTGGTTCTTCATGTGGGAGTGTCAGAGCCACTTTATTATTGGGTGCATAGGAAGTTCCATGGAGACTATCTTTTCACCCATTATCATTCACTTCATCATTCATCTCCTGTACCAGAGTCTTTTACTGGTGAGAATCATATTTACAATTTACCCTTCTTCATTTTAAGCCTCCTCTTGTAGATTCTGATTTTGGATCTATCTGATTGTTAAAAAAAGGAAGACTAGTACATAATTCTCCAGTTCAAACTTAAAAATACATTTATTATCTTATATTCATTACAAAATACTTTAATCTTGTGTTGGTTATTGAAATACGACTTATTTTCCTACAGCTGGAAATGCAACACTTTTGGAGCATCTTATTATGACGGTAATCATTGGAATCCCTATCCTTGGGGCTTCTTTGATGGGATATGGATCAGCAAGCATGATATATGGTTATGTTTTGATTTTTGATTTTCTAAGATGCTTGGGCCACTGCAATGTTGAAATTGTTCCTCATCAATTGTTCGAGAAACTTCCCTTTCTTAGATATGTGATATACACACCGACGTAAGTTAATTTAGATTTGTTGCATCCATAAGTTTCCAATATAAAAATCTCAGTTACTGGCATCACATATTTGATCCTCAACGAGACATAAGAAAGCTCGCATTGATTTCTGTCAGATTTTTAGGAAGACAACTGAAAAGCATTTACTGTGTGACCTATAGATACAAACGAAACCTTACCTGAATAGTTGTGGCACTTCAGGTTCTTTATGGCATACTTGAATGTTGGTAGAGAAAGAAACAAGTGAAGAAAAAATTGAGTTGGGAACAAAGTTTATTTAAATTAGAGGAACTGTGATTTTGGATAATTACATGAAAATTGAAAATCCTTATTTGCTTTTCCTATTTTTATAGAACTTTCAAGCAACATCAGTGATTAATTACCTAAAGAATAATTTTAAGTGCTTTTATTTCTCTTTCTCCTTCTCCATACAAACATACCATTAAGAGAGGGGTGGATGGAAAAAAAAAAAGGGCCTAAAGCTAACATTCTAAGGTTCTCTCTTGCGAAGAGAGAAGTTCATGTAAACAAGTGGTCCACGAGTTCAACAAGTGGGAGGCTGTTAAATTCTTGGAGGATCAAACACCTAAAGATGTTTGGCTTGAAACCTATTTAATTTCTGCCGCATAATGTATTTAGCTTTCTTCAATATCTGTTGCAACTGCCAAGAGAATGACATAAGAAGTGAACATGTATTTTTGTATATGGTGGTCCAGTCCAGCTATGATTTCCAAATGTGATTGGTTCCAAAGCTTCTGTTTATTCATGTCGATTTCTTTGCAGTTGTGAGTTGTATGTATCATTCATTGGCTTTCTATGCTATGATGCAGATATCACCACGTACACCACTCTGATAGGGACACTAATTTCTGCCTCTTCATGCCTCTCTTTGATGCACTTGGCAATACCCTCAACAAAAATTCATGGCAATCACACAAACTACTAAGTTCAGGTTCAGGTAAGCTGTCCTATGATTTAATAATGACTTCATCCAATTTTTCTTTTATTCATTTTGACTTCAATGCTTTATGGGAACTCAACATCATTACATCACCATTAGCATTCCACAAAAGCTGCATTCTGTGTTTTGATGTAAAATAAAATTTTACCATTTCTATTCAATTGTCATTGCAGGAAACGGTGACACGGTACCCCATTTTGTTTTCCTGGCACATATAGTTGATGTGTCATCTAGTATGCATGTTCAATTCGTCTATAGATCCTTTGCTTCATTGCCATACACAACAAGGTTCTTCTTGCTCCCAGGCTTGCCCATTACTTTTCTAGTTTTGCTAGCAATGTGGGCTTGGTCCAAGACCTTTTTAGTTAGTTTCTACTATCTCAGAGGCAGACTTCACCAAACGTGGGTTGTACCTAGATGTGGCTTTCAGGTGGGCCCATCAGTCAAATTTGTATCCATTTTCTGTTTTATTTTCCTTTTTCAACCGTGAATGCTGGAAAAAAATGGAAATTAACAAGTATTGATTGACTTTTCTTCTTTTCAACATTTTTATAGTATTTCTTGCCATTTGCTACTGAGGGAATCAATAATCAAATTGAGCAAGCTATCCTCAGGGCTGATAAAATTGGGGTTAAAGTCATCAGCCTTGCTGCATTGAATAAGGTCTGACACATTGAACTTTTTCTCTTACTATTTAATCTGACAAGCATAGTAAAACAAACTGGTTAATTTATAGAATCTGGCCTTCTCTGAGCATAGTTGGTGAAGGTTTGAATGCCTTGTAAGTTGTATGGTAGTAGTAGTGTTTATACCATAATTGCTGCATAGGAATGGTGGGTCACTTTGTAACTTCTGAAATAGATTACAGATGGCCTCCCATTTTTAGTCTACCTATAGATGAAATGAAAATACTAACATATTAAGAGTCACTCTTTTCCATGATCAGCCGTTTAGGATTTCGATCCATAGCATCTATTTTAAGTTTTTCAGGCATAACTACGTTCTAGCTTTCCAGGAATATTAACTCCTTAATTGTTACCAAGTCCATGGTGTGTTGTATAATAACAATAATCAATTATCTATTTATGCATTTAGACCAAGGTACATGACAGATCAACGATTTCATCATACACTCAGCTTAGCATTAACTATCAGAAATTTGTTACATAGTAACTAACTTGTAAAGATATACGGTATATCATTACTCTCCATTATTAGAGATGGTTGAAGCTTGCATTAAATCCAATCTTATTCCTCACTGAATGCAGAATGAATCACTAAATGGAGGTGGAAAGCTTTTTGTGGACAAGCACCCTAACCTTAGGGTCCGAGTTGTTCATGGGAACACGTTAACTGCTGCTGTCATACTCAATGAGATCCCTCAAGATGTGAAGGAGGTGTTCCTAACAGGAGCCACATCCAAGCTTGGAAGAGCAATTGCTCTCTACCTTTGCCAAAAGAAAGTGAAAGTTCTGGTAAAATTTCTCACAGTCTCTATTTTTTAATTTTCAATGCATTGTAATTTTGCTTTCTTTTCCTACATTTTCTCCCCACTAGGTGCTCGTTCTTTTAATTTTAGTGCTGTGCAATGGAACATTTCAACGTTTGATTGCAGGGTGGGGTAGGCAGGGGGACCCTTTTAAGTTTTAATCAATGATGCATATAATTTAATGAGATATAGACATATAGTGTACTGTAATTTTTTACATACACACTAATGTATTTGTAGTTAGATCTAATGCTGATAACAATGATTAATTCTCAAGATGCAGAAGTGCCATGATTTTTTAGTTTATTTAATTACAGTTACTGATGGGCTGAGAGCTACTTTGCAGATGTTAACTCTCTCAACAGATAGATTTCAGAGGATTCAAAAGGAAGCCCCTCCAGAATGTCAAAGCTATCTTGTCCAAGTGACAAAATACCAAGCTGCAAAAAACTGCAAGGTACAACTATACCAATTTCCTTGACTAGCTCTTTATGCACAGCTCAAATTGTTTAGTAATGCTAGTTACGTCTGCCACTATCCTTCCCCCAAGTTTAATGATCGCATGCCAGTTGTTATGATTAACATAACACACTCCTTCATTACACATCACTATTCACACACGTTGGATTTATTTTGGTACACAACTTTGGAAATTGACATTATGGTATAATACCATAAATTTATATACAATCATTGAAAGCCAAATTATTTGTATACCATAAATTTATTTGGATGGTGCTTACTTGTCTTAATTAATTCAGACCTGGATCGTGGGTAAATGGATCACGCCAAGAGAGCAATACTGGGCACCACGTGGAACCCATTTTCATCAATTTGTTGTCCCACCAATTTTACCATTTAGAAAAGATTGCACTTATGGTGACCTGGCAGCCATGAGATTACCAGAAGACGTGGAAGGACTTGGGTGTTGTGAGGTGAAGCCATCATCAACTTTAGCAATATCTGTCTTATTCATTTTTCTATTAATTGATATGATCGAGTTCTTTGTTCTCATGAACCAATTACATACTTCTATTTGTTAACATTAATTAATATTTGTCTCATACGATACATGCAGTACACGATGGATAGGGGAGTGGTTCACGCTTGCCATGCAGGAGGAGTGGTACATAGCCTTGAAGGTTGGTCTCATCACGAAGTTGGGGCCATAGATGTTAACAGAATCGATCTTGTGTGGGAAGCAGCACTCAAACATGGCCTAAGACCAGTGTCAAGTTTCACACAGAAAGAAAATTAAAATCAGCTTCAGTCAAAGTATTTTTCTCAAGTTATTTCTTATTTGTTTTTGGCGTATTGCACGCACATCACAATGGCCATCTAAGTGTGATTATATTCTTTCAAGTCTGTGTATTACATTTCTAATGTTTCCTCTTGTATGTTCATATGATCACATTGGCAGTGATTCATTCATGGTATAAATTAAGCCAAAGAAAGATAGCTTTGTTTCCTCTTGTATGTTCAATTCCTATTCTGATTGCTTTGTTTTTTTTCTTTTGGGCAAATTGATTGCTTTGTTATTTTAAATATTTCCTTTTGCATTCATTTAATGCATATATCACCACAGAAAAGAAAATTAACAAATAGCCTAAAAGCAAGAAAAATAAAATTTTATTTAAAGGAAAAAATAAATATGCGTTTCCTCCTGCTTTCGAAACAGGAGAATGCTATCCTGGCCATTCAATAAAAGTATATTTATTTAATGCATACTGGTATTTTAGTTTATGTAATATGTACGAAAAATATGCCGAGCTGAGTTACGACAGCTTGTGCCCTAAAAATGCATACGAAAAATATTTGTTGTAATTAAAATTTATAATGAATAAATATTTTTTAACATATAAATTATAATTTAGATTGATGAGACAATTATTTTTAACTATTGATATTTTTAATAAAAATATTAAAATTTGATTTAAAAATAAAGATGAAGAGAATAAATCAAAAGTGATAAAGTATTAAAAAAATCTTAAAAATAATTTCATTAAAAAAATTCTTTAATGTCATTTATCTTATGCACCAAATAGATAGGATAAAAAAAGTATGGATTATATTATATTAATTAGATTTTATCTAAATATTTAATGAGTAATTTTTCTCTTTTCACATATTTAATTATTGGTAATTGGTTATGGAACATCGTTATCTCCTCCGTTTAGCATTGGGTCTCTTAGAGAGAATTGTATGATTCCATCCATATATCTGGAATGTTTATGGTAATTTTAATATTGCAAGTTTTGATCGCCTTCTGAGAAACTTGGGTGGTTTTTATGGTTCATTTAGAACCTCAACAGACATTCATGTTGAACTTTTAGCTATTAATCATGGACTCGACTCAGTCTAGAAAAAAGGTGTTGCCACTCCTTAACATACCTTTCAGATTCTATGGATGCTATTAGATTCATCATAGGTGATTTTTCTACTTGACAAATGGCACGAATATTTTCAACAATAACAACAGTTGATAATAAGTGATAATAACTGATGTTTCTAAACTAAGTGATTCAGGATACAAATCTTAGCTGATTCTTAAATATAAAATGTTGTTTGTGAGAAAAATACTCATCTTATATATAATCACAATTTTTAACTGCATTCAGCAGGACAAATTCGTACCAACAATCCTAAAAAAACAAAATTGGCACGAATATGCTAGCCTTATCTACAACATTAGTGATACTCTTTTTCGCTCTCGGTGACTTTCCCCATAGCTTTAGAGAAGCGAATTTGTTGATTTCTTAGAAAAACTTGGAGCTTAATTACAGCAGGACACTATAGAGAATAGTCTATATAATCTTGGATTCCCCTCTGCCTAGCCTCACTCTGTTGTTAATTAGTTGCAGATTCTATTAGCACTTTGATCCAGCTTGAATAGTTATGTTTTTGTTTCTTTCTGAACTGCTCTTTTCGTTCTTTTCTCCCATTACCAAAATAATGTGAAATCATCAATGTTTGATTGTAAAGTAAAATGTGATGATGGTGAGAACATTTTAGAAAAGAAAATGTTTCACTTTTTTAGAAGAAAAAAAAGAACAACTACTAAATGGAAAGAGTAAATGAACTTCATAAAAATTATTTAAAAAGAGGTAGAAAAATAAAACATTTACTGATTTTGAAAATTTAATAATGATACAATTAAAAAATATGTTGACTCTTATCAAATACTGACTTAGTCAAGATGCGTATGATAGTAAAAATTTAGAGTCTACTATATGACAAAAAAAGACAAAATATTTTTTTATATACTATTCTCTCTTACCTTAAATATAAGATTTTATTTTTATTTTTTTACAAGGTTTTTTTAAAGTTGTTTTTATATTAATTATTTTTTTATTCAAATATATTTAGTTACTTTATAATAAATGTTATGTATTAAAAATAAATATATTATCTCTTAAAATGAATGAATAAAAAAACTAACACACACTAATTGATTATGGGTGAGAAAAGTCAGAAAACAATCAAGTGGAAAGAGAGAAATTATGAGTTTTAATAATTTAAAAATAATTTTGATAAATTAATACAAATTATTAATAAATTTAATATTATTAATTATATTAACTATTTTTTAATGAAAGTGAATTAATTAAAAGAGTTTTATAGGTATAAACTGAGGGACTAATATATATTACTATTAAAAAAAATATACTATTGATTAAGAATTCGGATAAACTATCAAAAAAAGATTTTGGATGAATACTTATTGCAGTTTTTTTTTCATAATTTTAAATTAGAAGGTCGGAAAGTGATAGGGACCTGCGGCAAAGTATGGAGTAATTAATGTAACTTTCCGGATATATAAATGTTAGCATTTATTTAAAACTGCCGTGTTAATAACTGGTTCAATTATTATTGGTTGGATTGTGGAGAGTTCAACATCGATCGATGACATTACAGTTTCACATGATATTCATACAACACGTAATAAAGCTTCTTACTACATGCTTATCATGATAACCACTTCAAATTTCCAACATAGATCGGTGTATAGTGTAGGTCGGTCTGGTTCCTTTAGTCTAATTTATTTTGGTCATTACTTATTGTATTTAATGTTTAAAGTACACAAATTCTTTTATTTAATCTTTAACTTTTTTTAAAGTACACAGTACTTTTTTAGGGTCCGTCTTGATTTACATAATTTTAAGGTTAAATATCATCTTTATCTATTATATTTTATTACTTTTCATTTTAGTATATTAAATTCTAATATTTTCATTTTAATTGTCATTTATTTTTTTAATAATTTTATTTTGATATATTAAATTTTAAAAATTTTCATTTAGTCTTTTATGTTTTTAAAAATTCTATTTTGATAATTTATTTTATATTAAAAAATATTAATATTCCGTCAATATTTTAAATTTTAATGAAGCAATAAATATAAGTAAATAATTAATTTAAAATAATTAATTATTTTAAAATTTAAAATATTTACTGGACACTAATTTTAAATAAAATAAAGAAATGAAAAAAATGAAACTTTAAAAAATATAAAAGATTAAAATGAATTTTTAAAATTTAATATTAAAATATTAAAATATAATAGATAAAAAATAATATTTAACCTAATTTTAAAAGACAAAGATATTTTTCTAATTCAAGGTAACCTTCAGGGGTGAGAGAGTTAAAAGTTAAAACAAACGAGGTGAGAGAGTTCGATATGACAGATTGAGATGAGAAACAATTTTAAGATAGTGGGTCCCGTTGACCAAAAAGAAATAAGACTTTATATACAATGACATTTGTATCTTTTCTCTTTCTTGTTGTTTAATAATCTAAAGGATATTAGTGTTATTTTATAACTTTATAATATTATTTCTATTCTTTTTATCATCTGTTTTTCCTAAATCAAATAATAAAATATATTACTTTATTTTCATTATATTTTTTATTTTTAAAATTATTTTTCTTCTCTAAACCAAACACAACTTAAACATAAATATTTTTCTACAATTATAACCAAACATAAAATAGTTTCTACTTACAAAATATTTTATAATAATAATAATTTCTACAATCTTGAAATCCTCTTCATAAAATAAAACAAGTTAATATTGATAACCATTTAATTTCTAAAACTAAAAGTCACTCTTATCAAATCTACCATTGAATGTTTTTTTTATGGAATTGCTTAAACTCGTGAAATTTTATAAAATAGAAAGTTATAAACATATTATTTAATTAACAGTTAATACACAAATAAAAATGTATTATTACCTAATATATATGAATACATGATGTAACATTTAGTATTTATAATAACTAAGATTTAAATATGTTTTTAATATATGAAATTATCACAATCTTATTTTATTTCTTATAATATTATATTTAAAAAATAATGTGATTTGGGTCCTCATTGTACATGTTTTTAGGCCCCTATTAAGAGACTAAAAATAAACAATTTTTTATAAGAACTAAAATAAAAATTATAAAATTTTCAAGGACCATAATTAAAACATATTAAACATTTATAATACTTAATAAAATAATCCATATAATTCAATGCTTATGTTAGTTAAAATTTTCATCTTTGAAAACTTATTAAGTCAATGGGTTCTCTCCAAATTCATCTATTTATGATTCCTCTCGCACATAAAAAAATGTTTTGAGTATTTGGATAAGTAAATATAAACCATTAAGGCCAATCAATGCTTTTAGTTATATAATTACACAACAAAGTTAGAATTATAACTTTGTTCTTTAGAATTTTGTACAAACTATTTGAATCATTCACCACTAAGCCGACTTTCTAGTGAATAATTTAATAAATATAATTATTTTAAAATATCAAACCCATACGAATGTTTACAGTAATTATGTAATCCTTGAAAAAAAATCAATTTTATAATAAGGTATTTGTTTTTTCTAATTTTTTAGAATAAACAATTTTAATTATTTTATCAATTATTTATTAGTTGATCATTCAAAGTCAAATATTAATTTTAATATGATATATTAATATGATGTCAAAGTTCTATATATTATTGACTTGATATTTATGTAAAAAATTAAATAAAATAAAAAATATCTTAATAAAAAATCAACTCACAAACTTTTTTATTCATATAGAACGCAATAAATAAAGTGAATAAAACATTTTGTAGGTTTAGCTAATTTATTGTTGCGTGACCCATTAAATATTACTAAGGCCCACAGTAAAGCTGTTTAACAATTGCGTCAGGGCCCAATAAGCTCAAACGTCGGCCTGCATGCACAATGCACAAAGCAACAAAATGAACATGACACGTGACACTAACGGTTCCTCGGAATCGGACACGTGCCCCTTTGTCAAAGTTCGCAAACCGCCAACAACAACGTAGTTCTACTATTCCTGAAACTCCAAAGTTACACTTTTTTTTTCAAAGAAGAAGCAGAAGAAGAAATGGAAAACAAAACGCGCCTGACAGTTCAAAAGAAGCGACCCATTAAGCGCAGCGGAAGGAAAGTGTCACTGAAAAAGTTTTTAGATTATCTTAAGTCTGATACCTACATGTATGCCCCTCTCTTCTCTTCTCAAACCTCTGATTTTCCCTCACCCAACGCTTTCCCTTCCTCTGCTAAAGGTTTAACACTTACCCTTCATTTTTTTATTTTATTTATATTTTGGTTTCAATTACAGTTGCTTTTTTTCTTTCATTGGTTTATTTGATGAAGTAGTTGTTACTTGTTTATGATGTCTTCTCAGTGGTGGAATTTAAAAAACCTGTAAAAGATAAGCAGTGGTTTGGGGAACAAGTTGGGGATTATCTCAAATATGATGGTTATATGTATAATCCGCTGCTTCTTCTTGCTCATTCATCTCAAGGTACACTTGTTGTAAATACTCCTTTCCCGTTTAACCGTTTTCGACTTTAATTTGTTATCTATTGTAGAGTATGTGTGCTGCACTTCTTTGTAACTGTAGCTGCTATATAATAGTAAAAAATTCGTGTCAGATTTTATGGGGAGCGGTTTCAGATTGGTATTTGAACTGAAGAGCGATTTTGCTGACATAAGGGCAATTCTTAAGGAATAAAAATGGAGAATCTTTATTGAAAAAAGTAAAACAGAGAGAAGGAAAATATGATTGACGGACACCTACTCATATATTATTTAACCCTTAAATCAGGAGCATCCATTCTTAAATATGCATTTGTCTTAAATACTTTGATGGAAAATTTTATCACCTTTAATGATCTTACGGACCCGAATAGGATTGTATCTTCCATGGAAGATATTTATGGTCTAAAAAAAATCTTAGCGACATAAAGGCAAAAGTGTAAGCGTGATATCTATTATGTTGTGATAGACAGATAGAAATAGAGAAATAGATGAATGTTGATGGAATATTTATAATGAAGAGATTCTAAAAATAACTTATACATCATCAATTCACTGTTTACATAATCTCTACTTATTCAATAAGACCTTAATTAAACTTTTTATCCAAACCGCCCGTAATATGGCTTTTGGTGCTTTAAACTAGAGTTTTGCTAGTTCCTCCCACATCGTAGTGATTATATTTGGTAGCTTATTCTGCATCATATTATTGACTGTTGAGTGAATTTGTAGCTTTATGTTGGAAACTGAAACATACAGGTTGCACCAAATTACTTGTTTTGTTGAGTTGGAAGGATGGAAAGGTTAATCCTTGAAAAAGGCAAGTACAGAAAAATAAAATTGTAGTATTAATTAGTCAGAGCTGCATAAAGGATAAAAAAACTGAAGGCAAGCTTATTTGCTTGCTCTTGCTCATCACAAATGCTGATGCGTTGTCTCACTTCTTGGTATGGTGTCCTACTCTAGAGGTGTGTACATTGTTGCCTTCTCAGTAATACCCTTAAGATGTCATCTTTGCTTGAAACAATTCATATTTGAGCACTGACATGCAAAAAGAAGAAAATGAAATGTGAGGATATGATGATACTGCGACCTGATTTTACTGGTTAAACATTACATCTTTTTTAATGATTTATATCAATTTGATTGTTTCTTCACTTGTTTTCTGTTCTTGTCCTTTTTGTTTCTTTTGGGAAAAAATAATTGTCATTTTAAGTTTTACCCATCTTCCTTTCCTCACTGCCTCGCTGGTTGCATTGTGATTTGTGACTCTTGACAGATTATAATTTGCATTGATTTTGTGTTGATCTGCCAAATTGCAGAACCTTTGCAGGACTGTGGAATGATAAGGATGGATGGTTCAGATAGAATGTTGAGAATGAAAGTTAATCAACGAGCTGATCATTTAGGAAATGCAAACCAAATTTCTGAAAGTCATCTTCCTCAAACAGAGCTCTCTGATCAGCATACTCGGGGACACACGGAAACTGTGAAGCATAATGTGTACCAAAGATGTCGCTCAACTTCTGCCACAAGTAAAAGATTTTGCTTCATAAAATGCATTATTTTACTAGTTTAGCTTGCTTTAATTCATTGTCCTTGTGTATGTTTTGTCAGTTGTTACCAGAAATGAGACTCAATTTATTGGTGGGCATTATATGACTTATAATAGATTTATTGGCCTTTTTATGGAATATGAGACCTGCTAAATTTACCATTTTGATCACTATTGTCCAACTTTTAAGTCAACTTGTAGGCCACTTTACGATTGTAAACCAGAGAAATCAAGTTAACTAGCTTTCAAACTCATTTCTAGGTAAAAACTTAAGTAGACTTGGTAAACTCATGGAAACTCACATAAACTTCTCAAGAAGCAAGTTTGAAAGCAAAGGTAATTTTTGTCCCAATTGACCCTAAATGACTGTTTTGTTGGGGAATGGATCATCTCGGGTGGAAAAAAAATGACATGGTCAAGTGTTTTGATCTAACCGTTTATCCTTTTAGTTTTAGACCCCAATTTAAAATAGAAATATATTATATTGATAAAAGATATTGTGAACGGCTAGAATCTCATGCAGCAGCATAAAGTCATTTCAGAGAATCCATTCCCTGTTTTATGCTGCTTGTGCACCCTTTCTAAATGCAACATCAAACACTTTTTACATAGGCCTTTAATCAATTGTCCAAAAAACCCTCACCATTATTCATTTTCTGCAGATCAATTATAGTAGGAAGTTTTCTTGCCATCAAACCTAGTGTTTTCATTTGTCAACTTCTCGTTCGTTTTTGCGTGTCAATAATATTCTGATTCGTGATAGGTTTTTACCCTATGTATATGTATACTGTCTTTGTTTTTTAATTATTATTTTTATATTTAATTAACACTCATGACTTCATAAGTTAATGAAAGCTTCATGAACTTACTTATATTCTCGAGTTTGACAACCTAGGTTCTGTTAGTTATTGTGGTGTGCCAAGCTGAATTAGAATATATAATGAATCCTATTATGTATTTGAAGTAAGAATTTTGTTTGAACATTAAAACTCTGCTTATATTAATGCTGCAGGAATTGTTACCCTCAACTCGCAGCTGAGCGCTCATAGTTGATTGAACTTTTGGATATGCTGTAAACAGAGTAGATAATACTGGTTGTACTTGTATGTAGGTGTACACATTATGTGTCTAGAATTTTAATAGTTATAATATACATACAGAATATGCTAGGGCCCTATCGTTTGTATTTAACTTTGACATATGCATTTCATGTAATGTTTTGAGTTTTTTCAATGGTAGTTTGAACTTCCTTATCAGGTAGGCGGGTATGTCCATCATCAACATTGTTAATAGAGAACCTCATTTTGTTTAAACTGATCTTTGGCAATCACGAAATTCTAAATGTTCGTTTTGCATATACTAGACCAATGACTTGAAGACTAGCCATGTGTTTCTTTCTGTATTATTGATTTATTGGTACGTTGGATGATCAGCCGGTTAAAGTACAGGGATATTTTTTAATAATGGATCGAACACAATTTCATCGGTTAAGAGGGGTTTCGAATTGTATTTATTATTAATTAATAATTATCACTAATTAATACAAAAATGACTTGTTTTTTTTTTTCAGATTTTGAAACTTTGTGGGAAAAAATGAATCCATAGCATTTTTATAAATCTCAATGAAAAAATATAACAAAAATACAAACTAAACATGCACCAGAAGTATTTATACAATAAGGAGAAAGGCTAGGTTGGACGAAGTTAGTGTATCAACCCGAGTGGTACTAGTCGTGAGCGTGGGCAGTATCTAATTATTAGTCCTGTTTTTGTTCGTTATATCCTGCGTCTGGATCGATCATAAAAATTAAGATTGAGATTTAGAATCTCGGTTCTATTTTCCAAGTTTAACGAAGCGTTTTTTATATAAAGATAATGTTGATTTTCGAAGTCTATCAAGTGTCCCACTAGCGTGATGTGTTTGAAGCTGGTTTGTATTAATTTGGTGACGCTTACGGCTTACTGCCAATTACAAAACGAAGATAAGCATATTTTTTTCTTCAAAACATGACAGAACTTTAGTAGTTGATACATGCATATGCACGTAAATATATATACTTTCTTGACTTCGTCGTTCATTGTTTCTTTATCGTTGTACCACTTTTAGGAGGCAGACAGGGAGGTTGTCCGTAGTGTTACACTGTTTTTCGTTCATTGCTGATTCTTCGCTGTTGAGATATTTCTTCTTAACGTGCAAGTCATCTCCTTTGTCACTTTCATTAACAGTTTTGCTAGTTATGATGACAAGCCATTTGCATGATTCATTGTCGATCGTTAGAAGGCTAATTGAAGTAAGCACACTCGAAAGGTTTTTCTCGTCGAATCTGGGTTTTTGAAAAGCTATATTGTACTTGGGGGCTAACCGTGCACCAGGTCTTTATTACGATTTACGGCCTACACTACTTAATAATCATCTGTTTTATGTCATCGTCCTTCAACTTTAGTTGTTAAAACGTAACAATTCAGCCCCAGTTTTGATTTGTGGGTAGTACAAGATTGGAGCATGATGTATTTAATTTACTCTTACCCCCATGTGGTAAATGCTATATATTGAGGGTCAGGGCTAGCTATAGTATTTACTTAGGTAGGTTATGGAGAAGAGACGTGCATGCACATTACATATAGCTAAAAATCTTACGCATGCACTAGATTACTTATATTTGGTCCCAACAATCCCATATAGCTAGGGGGCAGTGTAGAATATAACACTTCATCCTATGGTTGATATGTGCTTTGATTTCGTGAAGGATGTAGCATGGTAAGCATGAAGCATCACTTGTGTGTTGCATTTGTGGATTGGTGAAGTACACATCACATAAGAGATGTGTGAAAATGTTATTTTTTTTCATTGCATATACATGTCATCAATGGGCTGTAAAATTCCAAAGTAAAGATAAAAGTTTATGTGTAGCATGCGCGAGAGAAATTTTACTAGACGGGATTGGAGGACCGAAATGTCACTTTCGTTTTTTGCCATTATAAGTGACTTTATAAGTACAACCCCCGAGGATCTCGTCGTGGTAACTCTACCATAACTGGTCTGCCACTGTCAAATTGATAATGTGTTATTGTGCTTAAAGCTATGAATCATGCTCCTCTTGACCACAGCATCCCCTTTTGATTGAAATAATGCATGATGATATACAATTTTGCATCTCCTTGTTGCTGGCTGGTGAGTTTTTGGTTTTTCTTAATAATCCCTTCACTAGTAAAATTTCTTACCATGCTGTTAAATTTGGCATTATATCAGTTAGTCATATCACACAGGAAACTTTTCTGACACTGAAAAGCAAAGGAGTTGATATTTACGTACGGTAATTATGAAATCGATGGAGGGAGAATGATTGCTGGAACTTGAAGGCAGAAAATCCGGAGGCCACATGTACATAATGAAAAGACTAGTCTATTTTGGAACTCCTTATGATTATATGCTGTAGCCTTATCACGAAAGAGAAGTTGTGGTAGAAAAAGCCTCCTAACACCTATAAAAGTCCCCCTTTAAAGCTATGCACGTGTATGCCTTTAAATACGCATAGACACCCCCCCCCCCCCCCACCTCTTAAAATCCCAGTGCGATTGCCATCTGTCGCAAATGCCCCAAAAAATATATTACTCACATACAATTGTGGCATCGATCCTTAATTATTCCTTAGTATGTGAACTAAATACACGCAACAAATGTATCCGAGTTTGATGAAATTTTGTTCTAAAAAATACCTTGACATGCAATGATTGACAAGTTGTATATATGAATAGTGAATACTTAAAAAATATATAGCATTTGAATCCAATACAATGAAAGACGTGTATTAGAGGTCCATGAAACTATGTATGTAGAATTTAACATTATTTTCCACAATAATAGTGCAGTGTCAATCTTTATCTGGGCTAGGCTGGTGTCTTCGCTAGTTTCAGATACTCCCAACGTTAGAAAAAGACATGTAAGAATTTCTCTTGATAAGATTGGTCACCATCCGATTCCATGCTCTGGGATATAATGAATGAATTGACGTCCCGTTGGTTGAATAATGCATTCAGTTCGACTTTTTCCTTCAGTACGTAAAACCATTGTCCTTCTCACAATGAGCTTAAATTATTCTAGTTTAATTACTAATTTTGAGTTAAAATTTTAAATATACAATTCCGTTAATTATTCATAAAGATAATTTTATTGTTAATAATTTTTTCTCTAACAAAAAAAAATATTTTACAATTTGCGAAAAAAAGATCCTTGTCTTCCAAGTCACTCACAACGAGCTTTTTATATATACCACAACGGCACAACATTTTACCCTCTTCTTTTATAAGTATAAAAATATTTAACATTATCTTCATTTGGTAAGTGTGAAGATTAATAAAAAAATGCTATTGAAAGTGTATTCTTACTTTTTTTAGAATAGTCTGGAATTGTTATTTTTCTTCTTCTCCCAAGGTGGATCAGTATCTTTTCTTTTAATGGGTTTGCAGAAAAAACCAAACAGCGCAGCATGATATCTGTACGTATTTCTGTGATTTACACCAATCCCTCACAATGTACACGAGGCGACGCACGAGCCCCAGCTGTGAAAAGGACTGCATATGTATGGGTTCATTATTGTCCTCCTTCCAAACCAAACAAACAATAGGCTTCCGATTGATTCATTTGATTTAAATTTTGATAGAATTGATTTTTTTAATATGTAAAGAATTTATATAAAAAAGATTCATGTATTTTTTACTGATGATCTCTATTTATTTTTTTTCCTTAAAAAATATGTTTTAATAAATATAAGTATATTTAAAAAATGTGAATTTCATCATATTTACTCTCTTTTTTTTTAATGAAAAAGATGATAGACAAAAATGCACTTCCAATAGTTTTCGATAAGTCGTCAATTACATATTAAAACTGAAAATCTCCATAGGATTCGAATTCACATCTATAAACAACTATGGAGAAAATGAAAGTTTATTTCAGATTCTTAGCTAATTGTGTCAATCCACGTTAACATTTCATATATAATTTTAATCACTTCAAAAGTTTTAAAAAAATTAGAATATTACGTTTTCATTCAGTTTGATTTAAAGAAAGAGTGGATAAAAGTTAAAACTGAACCCAAATTCAGTAGGTATTCACAAAAATATTCACGATGATGAGACGAAAAATTACGCACAAAAATATATGGAATAAATGAATGTAGATAAAAAGATTTACCATATCTACAAGTTTGATTTCAAACACAAAAATCAACAAGTATTAGATTATTTAATTTTAAATTGAAAAACTAATGTAATACCTACACCTTTATAGATTTAGTTACAAATAATATTTTAATGACTTGATTTTTTCGTGATAAAGTTGAAAAGTCCAAATTCTTGTTGTTGTCGTCTAATATGTAATATCTTCATCTTTGTAACTGTGTTACAGTATTGTTGTAAGACCATTATTCAAGTTTGCTTTTAAAGCAGCATCTAGTTGATTGTCTAACAGCTTCATCTTTATAATTAAGATACAGAATAACAGTTTTTTTTAACAAAAGTGACATTAAATTCCACGTTCATACTCGTAATGGACACTAGAATTATTACCCGTACGAGTATGAATTTGAAGATTTTTTTTAAATACACATAAGAATAAATACTAAATATTCACTACGGGTGCCGGTTGAACTAGTTCAAGATTGTTACAATTTAAACAATATTTGTAAAACAATATCTCGTTTGAAAGAAATAACACTTGTGTTTTTATTTGACTGAATAAGAATACCACTTGTGTTTTATTTGACTGAATAAAAATTAAATAGAAAATTATAAAACAATATCTCGTTTGAAAGAAATCACGCGTTTTTGTGTTGCACAAAATACAAATTCGTAAAGTAAAGCATTTTCTCATTTTTAAACCAAACATAAAAAAGATTATAAAAACTTATTCCCTGTCTTTCATTCTCCTCCAACCAAATAACATGTTAACATTGATTTCTCCGCAATTAATTTTGAGAATCTTTAATGCTCCCGACACATGCTAATATTGCTATACAACTTCACTTTTATTCCCACAAATGAGATTTCTTATTACAATAATACTAATTGATTTCACAATTCATTCCATGGTCTTATCCTTTTATTCTTGTAAATTGTATAACAATACAGTTGTTGCATTGCGGTAAAATCCGTTGCACACTTTCGGGTTAATTTTTTTTTATAATATTATTGATATAAAATATTTATCAATTTTATCGTTAATTAATTTTTATCGAGAAATGTAATTGATAATGTTTAATAAAAATTTTCCTTATTAATAATATTTTTATCCACAAAATTTAAATTCGAAACATCATTTGAGAAAATTGAGTTTAATATCCCTTGAAATAATGATTTATTGATCATTTGGGTTATTTCTATCATTAGCTATCACTACATCTGTAAAATTTGAACGAAAAAAATATCGCATTGCGGCTACAAACTTTGTTTTTCAAATGAGAATTACTTTGTTATTGCAGGTTGGATGCAATTTGTACACACTTAAAGCATCTAATAATAATAATAATAATAATAATAATAATAATAATAATATTTATCTAAGTAAAATTACTGAAATTTCCGGTGTGCTCAATTTCCGAAGTCAAATAATTTACGGGATCGTATTGATTTGGGTCTTTTAAGAAAAAAAACTTATAAATAAGTATTTGTTGTGTAAGTATTTATATATAGATAATTTTATGATGAAAAAATATAATTAAGCTGTCTTTATATACATTTGATAAATAACTTAATTAAAATATTGTTATTAAATAAATGTTTATTATATAAGTATTGACTATATATCGTTTTTATAACTGAAGAGGAAATTAATATGATTAAATTATTTTTATATAAGCTATAAGTTGTTTTTATAAAATATCCAGTAGAACTTATTGAAATAAAACTAGAAACAGTTTATAATAAGCTCTCTTAGACACATATACAAGTACTTATTATAGGGGGAACGGATCCATCATCCATTAAATGGGTTAATATGTAAGTATGTGGATATTTACATTAAACTCTGTCAAATTATTACACTTTCCCACTTAATATATGTCGTGTCGAAATAGAAAAGTAGCAGGTGTTTCAACTGATAGCGTATGTAGCAGTGATGTGTAGTCACAAATTGCACATCCGATCAAAGACAGAATCATGTAAACTCAAAATTAAATTCTCGTCATATCTTGAAAAAACATGATCACGTATTGGATCTGGATACAAGCTCTAGTCATTGAGAGATGCCAGTGGTGTGAGTATCCACCACACACTACGTACTACTGTTGGAAAAATTGACAGACCTCTAACATTTTTCTACCAATATGTGTGTGAATTCAATTATTTGAGACAATTCCTCACCCTTTCTTAGCCTATATAAGCATCCATCCATTCCCCCCCTTGAATGATAAGCCCATCTATATCTCTCCAATTCCTTGGCTTACAATAACCTCTCTTAAATTTTTCTGTGTCCTTGCAGTACTTTTTATTATAAATTCTAAATTTCTAATCTCTAATTTCTCTTTCTCCTTAATTGTGTGTAGCTTAGGTAGGCAAAATGAGCACAAGGCGTTGGCCGAGACATGTAACTGTAAGGGGAAGGAAGAGAAGGGCGAAAGTTTGTTTGGCCAATAATAATGCTGTAAAAGTGAAACCTTCCTTGCAAAAGAAGCTTAGGGAGCTTCAGGGAGCAGTTCCTGGGAGTGAGGGAATGGACATGCACAATTTGTTCCAAAGCATTGAACAATACATACTTCAACTTGAAGCTAAAGTCACTGTCCTAAAGTGTTTGTCCAATTTGTATGGAGTATAAAAGGAGACAACAACAACACTCCTAAACTCCTAAGCACTCAACCTATTTAAAAACACCATCTGGGCTCTAGATAAAGGGTGAAGGTAAGGTTAACA
Source organism: Glycine tomentella (assembly GCA_007407185.1). Lineage (NCBI taxonomy): Eukaryota > Viridiplantae > Streptophyta > Magnoliopsida > Fabales > Fabaceae > Glycine > Glycine tomentella. The sequence goes on from PYAF01002407.1 coordinate 522,816, forward strand.
CCATTATCGGGCTTCTTTCAATATTGGGGTGTGGAAGGAATAATAAGGTTGTATTTTATTTAAAAATTCAATAATCTATAATAAAAGTTAGGAGTACCTTTTATCGCTTCTTGCTTCTTGTTTATATATACGTTTTTTTAAGGAGACATTGAACCTTTTTTTTATCAAAACAAAACACGCCTCAGATTGAGTGAATATGTAGATTCACAACTATATACTAAATTTACAATAGCAAATCATCACCTTCCAATAAATTTGCCCAACCTTAATTTTTCATGATTGGTAAAAAAAAAATATTTCTGAAAATATATTAAAGATTTTAAATAAATGTTATTTTATGAATAATTGAGAATTAGGAATAGATCATTCCAGAATTTATATATGGCTGAATCCACATTAGACTTAAATCAAGTTAGATGTGTTAAAAAGGTACGAGTGTACTTAAATTCTTATTTTACATGTATATTTAGGAATGTTTTTTCAACTGTACTTTCTTTTATTGTTGAATTACGCTTAATATTATTTTAATGCAAAATATCACATTAATTAAAATATTTTATAAAAAATATTGTATGGACTCTTCATGCTAATAGATATTCATAGAGAGAGAAATATAGAGAGGGAAAACTATAGATATAATAAATCATACAATGTGATAAAAAAAATTATAGGTGCCAATTAAGTATTTGCTTTGTTAGAGTATCCATCAAATATTGTTCATATTTCAAAATATATATGAGCTCATATTTGTTAATCAAAATAAATTTCAGCATATGTTTGATGTCTGAAAAAAAAGAAGTAAACATATCCAAACATGTATAGAGTGGATAAAATTTCAGGTCTAACTAAACTGTGTTTCTACTCAGAATATAGATGAGGAAAATAGCACATTTTTTTTTTGCCAAAAATAAATAAAAAAGTTATATTTAAAATGAAAACCGGGCAAGGTCGTTAGGCTACGTTACATATACTACATTGTTAATCGAGTTGAAGAAGACTTGCTAATTATTTTTGCGGCCTAATAATTTACATATATAATTATTATTTACTATAACTTCAGCTTACAAATTAAGAGCGAAGAAAAGTATACGGGATGTATTTAATTAGAATTTGAAAGAATTTTAATTTTTTCTTTAAAAAAAAGTCTTCAATTATTTAATCAAGATTTTTATAAATAATAAAAATAAATCTTGTATTATTCAATTAAGACTATTATAATTTTTAAGGATCTTAATATTCAATTAAGATTTTTTATAACTTAAAAAATCTTTTAGTATTAAAAATATATAAATTTTGATAAATTCTTTTTTATGCTAGATTTTAATGAATTTTATGAAATTTTTTATTAGTAAATACACATTAAATAATCTCATTCAAATTCTTGAGATTTCATGTGATTTTTTTCCTTTCCTTTTAATTGACATATTTTTTTCTCATCATACATAATATGTTGTTTCTTTGTTAAAAGTGATAGACATTCATAATTTTTCTCTTTTGATCCATGGATAACATGTCCTAAAATGATATGAAAAATCTTTACAATTTGTTGAATTTGAGGTATTTTGATTACAAGTTTATTTTCAATGAATATTAGAAGTTAACTTATATATAAGTAGATAAATACATAATGATTTTTTTTTGTACCATGAGTTTTTTTGGTATATCTATAAATGTAATTTGAAACAATTATTAGACATATTTTTTGTTGGGTAGAGTCTTTATTATGGAAATGACTACACATATTCATATTATTGACAAATATGGTATATAATTTTTATAAAATTAACATAATTGATAATTGAAGGAGAATAAATTTATTATACTAGTAAATATGTTAGGAGAAATAAATTTATTAAGTAATGAGTTTAGGATTCTTTATGTATGATGATTTTTATTTAAAATATTAGGTGAAAAAATTAATAGATTTCTATTGATAATTTTAAATATTTTTAAAAATGAACAAAATCTTTTCAAATATTAAAAAATGATAATGTTTTTTTCAAATCTTTTTAATAAATATTTATAAATTTATTAAAATTCAAATTACAAAATCTTAATTATGATTTTTTTTAAAAAAAGGCTTAAAATATATTACATTCTTTTGAATTATTTTGAAATCCAGAAGATTTTTTTATCCCCTGAAACAAAAGAAGCACAGTGACGCTTAAATGAAAACCATCCGAGCGTCACCATCCAGGCCAGATCCATCCACATATCGTTTTCCATTTTGTATTTTTCAAAAAATACATCCCAACTCCTAACCAGGCGCCAACTCATTCATGGAATGATTCCAGAGTGGTGTATTCGAAACAATCTTCATTATTACTTTTGCATCTTCCTTATTTATTCAGAATTTTCATTTTAATTTTAAAAAGCTTTTTAAAGACTGTTAAATGCTAAAATAAACACGCCTTTAATCTAGCTAACTCAAAATATGTTAAGAAGAAAATAAAGATGGCGCCTCTATACTCGAATTCACACATAAGGTCACAAATTGAAGAGCATGTCGCTGTAATTGGCCACGCTCAGTAGAGTACGTAATGTAGCTAATTAATTAAGGAATATAGTAGAAATTCTTCTGGAATTAGTAAATAGATATTTTTAATTTAAATAAAATAAAAAACAATAGTTTTTTTTGTTGAAAATAAATATTTAATTTCATTGTTAAAATAAATTAGCAAAATAAGACTTTTAAAATTACGAAAAAGAATTGCTTGAATTATAATTAAGATACACCATCTTTGTTGATATAAACTATAATGTGTTAAAATTATATCTAAATTAAGATTTTCTAATATTACAATAATTTTATACTTAAAAAATATATCTTGAATTTGACATAATGTCATCGTGTTGAGATTTAAAGTTTAAATATATTAAAATTGAAAATTATTCAAGTTAATTAAGTGACAGTATTTGAAAGGAATAACAAAATAAATAACAACAAATCAGATACTTAATGTATGACTGTATGAGAAGTCATGTGACGTAATGAAAAATAACTTTAAAAATGTTCTTATTTTAAAATAATATTTCAAATTTTAATATATGAATGTAGTACTCCTATTCTACATTTGGGAACTTTCACTAGTCTTTTTGAAATAATATATATATATATATATATATATATATATAATACTGTACTAAGTATCTATATAAATACTTCTTCTTAGCCTAATTAATGTTTTTCTGTCTTAAATTAGGATATATCATTATCGTATCCTAAATTTTTACTATAAGAAAGAGAAATAGGGAATAAATATTGAAGCCAACATTATATAATTCATTGCATGTAGAAAGACATTCCGTCGTCGGCTCGTGCTGCCATGTTCTGATTTTATGTATAGAATTCAACAGATAGATGCTTTAATTTGTTTATCTCTAATATTTATAGATAATAAACAATTATATATGATATCTTTGCTTGACCAGTATCTTGAATGGTGCATTTAGATAAAGTATCTCAGAAGCGACCAAACCCTTGATTCAAGGCCATAATCATCATGGATTGACAAATTAATTGAAGACATGAATATGATGTTGTTAACAAATGAAACATTTTCAGTTGAGTTTTTGTCTGTAAAGTTCGCACATTAATAAACAAAAACTCACACCTCTTTGACCAATATGCTATGCACATATGCATGTATGTCGTTTATCAAATTGTCATGCAATGCATATATTGCTTATTGTCAAGTTGATGGAACGCCCAAGTACCCAACACTGATCTTCGTCATCTCAATTAGTGGCTTACGCGACCAAACAACCCACTTTTTTTGGATTTTACCAAAGGAAAATTTCATTATTTGGGCATTGTCATTTTAAAATTCCTTATTAAAGAACTCGTAATTTCTTTGTCATTTTTTTCTAGAAAAAGTAGTACCTGGTTTTAAAGTTAAATCATACCCAAATTACTTTGTCTAAATTTTAGCATGGTCTCGTATCATACACTACTGAGTTGTTTCATATACAAAATAATTTGAATATGAGAATTTTCATTAAAAAGTTATATACTTGCCTTTAGTATGATAATTATAAATAAGTAAACGAATTTATTGTTCATTACTGAAAATATATAAACAGTAGACCTATCTATATATTTATTATATTTAAAAGAATTGTCTAAATGACATCTATTTGACATTGTCATTAATTTGAATTTTTACTAATACATGTAGAAAAAATATTTATTCTTTTAAAATCAACATTTGGAGAAATTCTTGAGATTAATGGTACGTCATGCAGTCACTAAAACCAAAAATTTAAAAATTTTGAAAGACTAAAACTAAAAAAAACTTTAGAGGAAAAAATTAAAACTATTTATTTGGTACATAAAAAATATGAATCTTGAACTAAACCTTACTTAATTTATTTATCATTTACCAAATATATTTTTAGTAACATTATGCACTTGATCATTGAAAAAATATAAATCAATATGATTAAGCCAACGTATTTACACCTTAATAAACGCCAATGTTGAATGTTTTAATTTGGTTTGTTCACTCTTTAATTTCATTTCTGTAGTGGGAATAAGTGTAGGTAGTAAAGCACTCACTACTCACTAGTCCCTCCATCATTTGCAAGTTGCAGTTGCCAATGGTAACCGTAAATCACGGACCCTCGCTGGACCACTTGGACTAGCACCCCCTCTTTTCTCCCCCATAAATTTAGCTCATCTAGTGATCGTGAGGGTAAATAATTTTGTTAGATTCATAACGAAAACGCACACACACAAAATGAATTTCTGTAGTTTTTTAAATAAGAATTTTTTAATAGATTTCGTGTATTTACTTTTGTATGTAAAAGACATTGATTAAAAAATGTAAGAGAATATTACCGAGTACCATTAAAAACATTAAGGAATAAAAATAGGCTTGATTAATTTTTTGGTGTATGTTATTTAACATTTTTTTAAAAAAATTGTTTTTATAAGTTTCAAAACCTTCAATTTTAGCAATACTTATAATGATAAACTCCTTTTAAAAACTGTTAAATTGTTCTTGTCATCCTGGCGGACCCAGGTTGGAATGAGGGTGGACAAATGCACTCCCTCATTTTAATAAAATGATTAATATTTGTTTAAAAATATTATATTTTGTATCTCCTAATTTTATATTTTACATTTCGTAATTTTATATATTTAAACTTTCTTATCAGTTCAGATATGAGAATAAGTAAATGTATCCTCTTATTTTAATAAAATACATATATTTGTGTTAAAATTTTATATTTTATACATTTTATCTTTGTGTTTGAATCCAACTATTTCATATGATAATGATAATTATCAAATTTTTATTTTTTTAATAAATTACCCCTATTGATCCAAGGTCTTAAATCCACACCATACTCACATCGATGCAAGTCACATCAGTCAAATAAAGCTATTAGTATTATGCTAGTAAAAATGTCACATCATCTATATGACAGCAATGTCATAATATAATAGAAAGATAAAAAAAATCAGACACTAAAAATTAAATTAAATTATAGAAGTATTTTTTAAAAAATAGAATAAAAAAGTAACATATTGGTAGGAAAAAAACTGTAAATATAATATATAAATATAAATCACGTTTTTTAAAATTTTCTTTGTTTAACACTATAAAGTCACTTACACTTATATGGATACTCTAAATTCTTTCACTCACCTTATACATTATTCCCTCTTAAATATACACATACCTACAAAAATGCATATTCTAGACACTCTCCACATAATCAAGCGCACAAAAAAATAATTAATTCAATGTTGTCACTTTTTTCTCACTCAGCACTCGCATTCATTACTTTTTTACATTATCTTTTGTTTCGATGGCTTATACGACCTAGCAGGCATAAGGTCTAGCCTAATTTATTTATTAAAAATGTCATATTTAGGTGGTAAGTCCTTGACATGCCACCTGGGTTATCTATTATGAATGGTGATAAAAGAAAAAAGAAAGAGTGTTAAAAAGTGAATGTGTGAGAGTGTTGAATAAGTAAAAAAAAAAAAGAAGAAGAGAGAATTAGTGATTAATTGATTATTTGTGTGTGTGTGCTCATATCAAGAGTACCTAAAGTTTGTATTTTTTTTAATTAAGTGTTGGAGAGGGAATGAATAATGTATACGGTGTACTACATGAGAGAGTTAGAATATTTTTGTATTGTGTAAGTGGTCTTACAATATAAGAAAATTAATTAAAAATATTTAGTATTTATGTTTTTAAATTAATAAAATATTTAATTAAATATAATAAATACATTAATATTCTCAAGACATTTTCTGGACATAATTTCATGAACTTCTCGTACACGTTTGTCATTGCATTCTCACTTTACTCACCAAATAATGATACTTCCATCTCATCACCAACACCCTCCCAAGCTACACTCTCCCATGCAATGCAAATATGAGCAAAAGGTTGCATAAAAAAACCCAATCCTAAGTATGTTCTTCTTTCACCCACCTTATCTTTCGAACCTTCATGTTTCACCCAAGCAATTAAAAACCTAAATTGGAAAAATGCAATGGTTGATGAGTTTAATGCATTTCTTACTAATCGCACTTGGTCCTTGGTACCATATAACAAAGGTATGAGTGTGATTAGTTACATTACTTGTGGGGTGCTACTGTATGTACGTATGATCAGTGGCGTGCCGGGTTTGGTTTTGTATGTGTTTCATTGTACCACGTGGGACTGGAAATATTTCACAGTTTGTACGTGACTTAGCTTCCAGTACTTTTTTATTATCAATATATAAATATAATACCTTTTGCTTTTCAATAAAAAAATTACATGTGAGTATAAAAATTTAAACAAAAATTAGATGGTACAGTAGAACGCTACAACGCTCGTTTTGTAGCCAAAGATACACTCAACAATTTGATTTTTATTATAATGACTTTTAGCCATATTTACTATTTAGTATGAGGGAGCGAAAATACGTACGCAAAGAGACACCATGATGATTTCACTCATTAATTGAACCTTCGACCTAAGAGTGTTCAACAAAGAGTACTTTTAAAACCGGTTTAAGATTAATCAAAGTCAAAAGACACTTAAGTTTAATTTCTTTGTTTTTATTGTTAAAAAAATCATAAAATTGACGAATATCCTTTGGTTTATGTAAGTGAAAATAAGTTGTATTAGGTTATATTTTACGGGAAAAAGGATCATGCATGTCTACACCTGATTTATTTTTCAAATATAAGGTCTGAGTTTAGTTTAATTATTTTATCTATGCATTTATTTTTTTAAAAAAAACTTAACTTTGTTTAAAAATCTGATTTGTAATAGAACTTTTAAAATATCTATAAAACTATTTTTAAACAGGCCAATAGGATATGTAGCCTAAAGAGTCAAAATCTAGCTTTAATTAAATAAATTTAACAAATACATAATTTTAAATTATTATAATAAAAACTTAACGCAATACCATTTTCACCATGATTACAAGATTATTAAGTTAAAAAGACTTTTTAAATAACTTAAATTTGACTTTGTTAACTAAATATTTAAAAAATTAACCTATTTTATTATCAGTAAAATAAATTAAAGTGAGTTTTTAATTTGATGAGTAAGTTTAAGTGAGTTAAACCATAACTATAAAAATTGTTCCAATTTATACCTTACTGTGTATTTTAGATAAATAAAAAATAATTTTTTATTATGTTAAAAAAATAAAAAGTATTTATTTCTTAAAATAATTAAACATTTTTGTCATATAATAGATAGTATGGTTATAAATTACATTTTATAATTAAAAAGTCTATAAGTATTGTCCCATTAATTGATATTTCTGTTTATAAGACCTTTTTTGGAAAATTATTTTTACAAGACTCTTTTTTAATTGTAAGTTCCATTAATTATTTTTTCTAATTATCATTAATTAATTAATATTTTTAATTAAAATATATTTATTATATGGAAAAATAAATCATTTTCAATTTACTACTTAAAATTCATTTTTATTCATTTATATATGTGATTTTTATATTTTACTATAATAACTGTTATTTATTAAATATATTTATTTATTAATCAATGACACGTATCCAACTTAAAATCATATTATTATTTATTATTTAATTTATTTAAAAATAAATTATCATTATTTTATTAACTACACCTCTCCCCTCGTTGTCATCCTAAACTACGTCGAGCACTGTTCCCTCGAATTTGAATCTGCCGCCGTCGTGCTCCTCCACTCCTTCGCCTATCACCCCCACGTCGCCTAGCGCCGCCTCCGCTCCTACCACCTGTCCACCTCATCCTCTGCCTTGGGTCCGCTGACTTCGCCCTTGCTACTGACCTCGGCCTCTGCCCCGTACACGTCGACCCCTCGCGTGCCGAGGAGATCGCGGACACTGTCATGGTGTTCTTCCTCGGCCTCCTCTGCCGCACGCACCTCCTCAACCCCTCCTCCATCGGCGGTGGTCTCACCTTCGTCCTCTCGCCGGACAACGTCACCATCGGCGACGCCTTGGAGTAAGAAGGTTGGGTCGCTACGGTATCCATGGAGCTTCACGAGGTTCGCTTGATTGATGGACGAGAGGATAAGAATCTTGTTGCAGAAGGATTTCGATATAATAAATATATTTAAACAGGTAAATGAACAAAAATGAATTTTAGATATTAAATTTAAAATGATTTATTTTACAGATATAATAAATATATTTAAGTTTTTTATCAAAAAAATAAGAAATGTTGGAATAAAGTTTTCTCTCATAGGAAAACATAAGTAACAATTAGGTGAAAAATAATAATCTTAAAAGAATATTATAAATTATTAATAAATTTAATATTCTTAATTAAATTAACCTTTAAAAAATGTGAATAAATTAGAAAAGCTTTTAAGGAAGTATATGTGAGTATTGTTTCCCATAATTTTTTTTTTAATTTTTGGATCAGTTACTAAATGAGTTATGTCAATTAATGATAAAATTAAAAGAAATGTTAATAGTATATTTTAGCACAATCTTTTCAATACTTTTTTCATTATTCACTGAAATATATTAAAAATAACAAAATATTGTATATCTAAAGTGTGTTACATGTTTTTAAAAAAAGTGTTACATGAAATGTAGTACTCCTCTGGAATCTTAATGGGTGTTATAAAACCGTGTCAGTTGAAGAAAAACGCGTGTCAAGTACAACGTGCCTCATTACTTGTACCTAGTTAAATGAAAATGTTTAGCTCAAAACCAACATGTATTAATAAGTTACACATTTCTTTTTTATCAAGCACACAAATCACTTTTATTACCAAAGAGTACCAGAGTACGTAGAGGTACTCTACATGTTACCCTTATTATGATTATAAATCTCATAGCAAAATATATAAATAAGTTCATATTGTATTAAAGTTTAAAAATTTAAATTAATTTGAATTAAACTTAAATTTAATTACCAATTGAATTCGTGAAAATAACTTTTTAAGTATTTTTCTACAAAATTATATTGAGTTTCAGACAAAATTTTAATATATAAACATATTTTTAGGATAATCGAAACTGAATTTACACTCTAAACTAAATTTAGGAAACCGGAATCAAACATAACCTAAAATAACAACCAAAAAGCAAACCTCATAAAAGCTGAGAATCACTTGAAACATAACAGAAAAATGGTACAAAGACGTTCCCGAAACAAGCAATATTCATATCATTAGCACTAACCATAGGGCCAGGAAAAAACAGTGTGAAAGCCTAACAGGTTACGAAACCAGCCTTCAAATCCAGAACCAGACAACAACCCCTATGACAACCAGAGAATGAAAACTTCTGCAGCGTTAATTTATACAAGCAATTGGGTTAGTCATTAACGCACATTCAACAACTTCTAAAGACAGCAACTCCTTCAAAATCTGAGATTCAAAAACCATATAGATTGAACTTGGATTTATGAAGCAATCAGATAAATTAAAAGATATGATCCTATACTGGATTGAACCAAGAACCATCTTCGCAAGTATATTAAAAAAAAAAAATCATACGTATGTTTTTGTTGAATATGTGATCACTATTTAAAGTTTGAACTTTGAACAGCGAAAGAGGTCCCACGGATGTTATAGGATAGAGGACCAACCAACCAAAACAATGTCATCGATGGAGCAGCGAATTGAAAGAGCAAGGCATATTCAAAAAGAGTTTGGCGAAAGCGTAAAATGTCTAAAAAGAAGGGAGAGAAGATATGGCGACAAATTTTGGGACGCATGCACCCCGTTGCTTCCCTTGATTTTCCTAAACACACATAAAATTGTAACCTCTGGGCCCATTCCATGACCTGCCCACAAATCCTTCACATATCTCTTTGTTCAATCTGTTAATATTTCTTTATTTCTTGGACTATGTAAACTTTATGTTTACATGTATTTATATTATACTATATATTCCCCTCCAAATTAATAATAACAAAGCAAACCACTGTAGACAGATATTCCTTTTTTCCACTTTCCTTCATTTTTTTTCCTTTCTTTATTTGAAATAGGTAAGTATACGTCCCATATATTCTTCAAAACGTGAATTTCTTTATGGGTGATATTGACACACATTTGCGTCAGCTAAAAGAGATTAATAGATAGATAGAGCGGGCATAGTTGGACAAAATGGGAAAGCGATGAACACAATTTTGCTTATGTAATTGTGTTTTTTCTAATCCTAAGTGAATATTACTGTGGGAAAAAAAGTGGAGAAAAAGATAGGTAGCTAGGTACAATGTAGCAAGTAGCATGGTAACCAAGGGAGATTTGATTCGGGAAAGATAAAATTAGACAGAAAAAGAAGAGAAGAGAATAGAAAGAAGAGGGTAGCACACTTTTGAAAGGCCCATGTGGAGAGCATGTGGGGATTGCATTGTGCTCTTTTTCTTAAGGGAATGCCAAATCCCAAGTGCCCGGGAATTCGAATTCCTGTGGGACCTGACGCACTCGTATCAGCATGTTTTCCGGATCCTGCCAATTTCCTTTTCCTTTCCTCTTCTGTTCCCCCAAACAAACTATGGCTGCGTCCAACCATACCTCTCTCTCACACACGCTCAACCCCAACCCTAGCTAGTTAGTTGCCTTCTCTCCATTTTGTATTCGTATATGTGCCTAAGAAGATATATGATTTGGTTACTTAGTGTTTAACTATATTTTTTTTTGCAATAAGAAGATATATTGAGTTTTATTTTGTATTCAATCAATCTGATATCACCAGTCGAATCATTTCAAGAATTAAATCTCAAGTCTTAATTAAAAAACTCAAACAATTAAATTACTTATTTGAATAACTTTTAGTTATTTAGAATTTAACTATACTCAGTATTATATTCTACATATATATTGTTGGAGTTAAATGTAGTTTTTTATGAGTAGAAAATAAAGTTAAATGTATTAGTCTCAATCAAACATCTATATTAGTATTGCACTTTATATGAATAATTATTTTATAATTCTTTTTACTTTAAAGGGGGGAAATTAACATTAAATTGATGTAGACTTTTGTAGGCTCACTCATAAACAGAATGCTGGGAGCCTTGACTGGATGACCTATAAAAGCATATTTACCACATTCTAACTCCAACATTCCAGAAACATAGCAAATCAAATTACTGTGGGAAAGCTTATTTTACCTTTTCCCCCTGCTGGTTACTAGTTTATAGCATAATAATTAATAACTATAACGGCACATGAGATCATTTTTAATTATGATTTGAGAACATGCCACATGCATGAGAATTGTATGGTAGCCAAATATTAGTCTGCATGTCAACCAATCCGAAATGAAGAATGCGCATTTCATGCCAACTCCTAAGGCTGTGCTGTTGTTCTTTTATTGCTATCTATCAAATCAAATCAATGAAGAAATCATCGATTTTCTTTTTTTCCTATTTGCCAGAGAGGGCCAATGAAACGATTGTATATCTTGGAACTATTAACGTTATTACAAACAACACACAAACTTTCTAAAAATGATTATTCATTGTGCCAGTGAAAGAAGCTATTCATAACGACGGTGCTATACTAAATATATCCATGCGAGGGTATAGCAGGTAGGGAAACAAAGCAAATGCTTGGCTTTCTCTATTATTTATGAAATGAGTAAGTAGAATAAATATTTCAAAAAATTTATCATTATAGTTTGGTACACTAATTTATATTGTCCATCAAAATTTTAAGCAAATTGCTCTTAAAGATAAACAAGTGTTGTATAGCAAAAATGGGGTTCACCAATATATATCTTATTAAGAGAATGACTTTTATAGTTGAAAATGCAAAGAATATATTTTAATTATATAATCATACACAGATTGGCAAAATTTGAACGACTTGTGAACGTGGTTTAATCTTGATGATTTATCATAAAATTTAATAATTGATATTTATTCTTCCCATTCTCACATAAAAATTACATTTTCGTTATACATATATGCATCTGAATAAAACTTAATTATATACAACTATATTGTTCTGCAAATCAATTAGAACTAGAGTTTCACCTAGTAATTCATATAATCTTTTAATGCAAATATTTATTATGGATGATAAGGTAAAACTCTAATTTTAATGGAAGAAAAACGTTAATAATACTTAAAAAAGCAACCATATCAACATTTTGTCCTACTTTTATATATATATATATATATATGTGTGTGTGTGTAATCAATTGACATAAGGTGTGTAACTTTTGTATTTATACCACTTAATATTTTTTTTATAGAATATGAAATTAAATAATCTAACTGCTGAATTAAAACTTCTTATAAGAAGATAAAGTTTAATTTTTTATGTAAATGAAAAACTAATTGCAACTTCATTGTGTTGTTTTATTTTGACCGATAGTATGTTATTTAAAATATAAATAAATATTCCTTACTGGACAATATATCAATAAATGTTTAATTTATGTGGAAATGATATATATATATATATATAATAAAAATATAATATTAAATTATTCAACAGTTAGATTAATTAATTTTGTATTAATAAAACAAAAAGTTAATTAGTAATATAAGTGTAAAACATCAAATCTATATTAGTCACGATTAAATCATGTGTTTGATATATATTAACAACAATGATTAATGCATTAAAAAAATCATCCACAATCTAAGCATTGTCTGAATCAAATTTTCACAAAGTTTATGGGAAAAAGACTTTCTGCCATGCAAGGTCAGAGAAAACTACAACTTTTAGCATAACAAGGATTTATAATGAAATCATATATCACTTGTTGACAGATTTAGAATGCAATATTAAAAATATAATCATGTAAATGTCTTGCCTTATTTATACAATATGTGTAACACGTTATGATTAAACCATGTTATACTACTTCATTAATTTTTGCTTGAAGAAAGTTTCCACGATCTAAGTGACCAAATTGAATTTCCATTGCACTTGGTGTTACGATGAAAAACAATGTTAAATGGTTTGAATATATCAAAACATAACATATTAAAAACGTAACCATGTAAATCGTGTTTTCGGAATCAAATCATTATGATTTTTTGTTTAGTTGAAAATCAAAAATAAGAAATTATTGCAAAAATTAATTAAGTCTGCAAAATACAAATACATCCTAATCCATATGTAATTAAATTACCCTAAAATGGAGGGCACATATTTTAAAAGATAGAATAGAAAGCTATAATCATTAATTAAAAATAATTAATAGTGATGATAAGGTACAATCTTGCTCTCACGGAGTTCTACTCGCGGGCCATAGGCACATTGTTTCGAAGTGAGCCGTATTTAGTGATTTTTGTTTGTATTCAAAACAAAGATACCGATGTTAGGTTTGCATTACATTAAGGTCACCTTTATTCTTCTTTACCACTAATCTAAATACATTGTTTTCTTTATAATGTAACATTATTCTCTATTGTTTTGGGTAGTGGGCCAGGGACTCCATGTGCCAGCATGTGCTGTGTCTTTCTCTCAAAGCCCCACCACACTCTCCTCTTTCGAGCACATAAATTCGTTACCTTCACATTCTTGCTCTTCTCAACCTCTCTCTCTCTTTCTCAGATCCTGATCATATACCACTTTGCTTGGATCTGTAACACTGCAACGTCACTCATCAAACCTTACTCATTATTTTTCTCCATCTTCTTCTCTTTGTTACAAGAATTTCATCAAGGTATGCCTTAATTAATCCGTCATTTTTTCCTAGTTAAATTAAATTAAATTATATTTCTTCTAGATATAGCAAGCCCTAGCTAGCTTCTTTCGTTAACACTTATATCTCATATTGTGAATTCAAACCTTCTTTCACAGAATGCGAAATATCAACTCGGTGAAGGAAAAATTTCTGAAGAAATGGATATGGGGTCTCAGAAAATATAGCTCTCAGAAGAAGAACATGAGTCTGATGGAGAGAAAGAAAGCCATAAAGCTGTCAGCAGATTTAGCTATGGCTTCCACCAGAAACAAAACCACTCGCTGGAGCAGGGCCCTTATTGCCAATGCTTCAGGAGATGGCAACAACAACAAAGTCCTCGCAGAGCACGTGTCATCATCACCACAGAGGCCGGTAACAAGGAAAAGCTTCACAGCAAGGATCAGAAGCTGCAGAAACATGTTGAGAAGAAACCGTGCAGTGCACAGCAGAACAAAGGATAGGGTGGTGGCGAGTTCCGTTGCGAAGAGGCTGGTTCAGAAGAGAACGCGAAGGCTCAAGAGTCTCTTACCAGGAGGAGAATCCATGGACGGTGTGTCTTTGGTTGAAGAAACCCTAGATTATATACAATCACTGCGAGCTCAAGTTGAAGTAATGAGAAGTCTTGTGACTGCATCAGAGATCATGATCCTAAATCCATCGTAAATATCCCCATAGAGAATTTTAATCAATCCATAGCGTTTGATTAGCTTCGTTAATATATTATTATATGTTTTAAATATTTGTTAATTTTCTGGTTTTTTTAAATTTGCCCACTTCACATTTTTCTCTTTGCGAGGATATAAAGGGGTGGAGAAAAAGAGGCGCTCCCATATATACGTTAAGGCATTGTACAGAGGTAAACATATATATATATATATATATATATATAAGTATATATATATATATATATATATATATATATATATAAGTCAATCAAATTAAGGTTTTATTTTCATCATATGCTCTCCTCGATTGACCGGAAGTTATAGTATTTAGTTTCACATATGATGTATATTTGCGTGTTTATCTTTGATTCGTCCACTTTTCTTTTTCTTTTATCATCGTAGATTACATGTGTCAATCGTTATGTGTATCATTAAACCTGTAAGAGGAAATTGACAATACATGATGTCAACCAATTTGATGTTTTACAATAAACAGCCAATTAAACAAGTTTGCTAATTATCTCTCTCTCTCTCTCTCTCTCTCTCTCTCTCTCTCTCTATATATATATATATATATATATATATCTGGTATGCTACGTTGTTTATATATGTGTGTCTCTACGTCTAGATATATAATAATAATAATAACAAATTAACTCATTACTCATGTATATACGCGCAAAGATCAGGGGAAGAAAGAGATGCAACTCCTTGTAGAGGTAAATCTATTTCATATGCCAAGTGGAGTGTCGATTATCCAGGCTATGATGGTTTCTACAGCTGATTTTAGTGAAAATATTTTGAACTATTAAAGTTTACAAATAAGAGTAGTTTAATGTGCAAATATTTTCAAGAATAAATAATACATATTTATATTGTCATCTAGTAAAAAAAGTATGTATACTAATTTTATTAACTTTATAGTAATCATGTTAAAAGTATATTAATTATGTTTTTTTTATTAATTAACAGTATAAAATCTTTTACACTAATTTTATACATGTATATTAAATTTTATTTATAAAATACAAGACCAATTGCATTGCCTTTTAGGTACCATGAATGAATACTATATAACAATTTAAAAGATTTTACATCCATAATTAAAGAGATAATTAATATCAAATGATTCAATAGTTGGATTAATTATTTTTGTATTGTATATAAAGTTATTTAGTATAAGTGCTTTACGTCAATGATTTTAAATTAGTATGCTGGATAAATTTATTAATTTTTATAATAATTACTTTTAAAATTACATGAAGGATATTTTATTTAGTCAATAGTGTAAATAATTTTTTAATTTTTATAATAATTACTTTTAAAGTTATATGAATGATATTTTGTTTAGTCGATAGTGAAAATAAATTTTACTGAGAATCAAACTCTTTTGCTATACCATTATAAACAAGACAAGCGAAATCTTTTTTTTCTCTTTTGGTTTACTATATATATGCAGGCATAGAAGTGTTAATTAACATTGTTTTAGATATCGAATCGTATACACAGAATAAGAGCTGCTAAAATAAGATATAATATGAATCTAATTAAGTTCAGTGTGTATATATAGCTGTATCAAACATTAGTTGGCAAAGCATATATATATAAAATATATTATCACTGGAGGACTTTATCCTTCACAAAATGAATCACTACAAATTTAAGTACCTAATGTGCATCGTGTACATTTTGTTCTCGCATTAATTATATTATTTTCCACCTTAGAGGCGGAAATATATCCAACTAATCTACGCATAGTACTAGTCAAGGACTTTAAATTTCTACATTTTATTAAATATAAAATATATTATTGGTGTAATTTAGTTTATATAGTGCATGAAAAACAATTGAATGAGGATTTCATTACAAAAGGAACATTTATTAATGATTTGTGTTTGATTAGCTTTTGTTATTTAGAAATATCTTTTTTATATAGAAATTAAACTATTTATATAATTGTTTTGGAATTTACACTACCTAATTATAATTGTTTTACTAACAATATGATTTATTGATAATACATCAATTTCGTATACTAATAACAATAACAATATTTATCAGTATAATGTATCATACTTATTAGCAAATGATATAATTCATTAGTAAATGAAATAAAATTTGTTTTAATTAAAATGAAATTGTTTTTAATGTTTTTTTAAGCAAATTTATATTAAGAAGAACTGGAGTAATATTGTAATCCGTGATGTTTCTTAATGAAATAGTTGAATAACAAGACAAAATTTTGTAATGTTTCTAATTAATATTAAATGAAGTTTGTTACATATTTTAGAATTAAATAAGTCTTTCCGTGATGAATTCGCAATGTCGTCTTAGGTACGAACACTTGATGGATGGGCTATATAAACGAGTTAGAATATCTTGTATTCTCTGATTAAGAAAAAACACTTATGAACAAGATAAACAACTATGAGAAATCCTTTCCACTGCTTTTTGAAGTGCAACAAGAAGCCTACATACTCTGATTAATGAAATTTCACTTATTAAAAATAAGTATAAACAACTATGAGAAACCCTTCCCACTCCTTTTTTAAACTAAGTGCAATAATAAGAAGCCTCCCTCGCATTAGCTGTAATAAGACTTACGCCATTAATTAGCGATGAAAATGCCATCACGCTAATTAATTGGTAACACGGAAACGTGTTGTCACCATAATAATGAGCTTTCGGAAGTGGATTTGTTAAAAGCGCATGTACAGTCCCGTGATCATAGTTTGAAACTTTAATAATAATTAAATTATTTTCTTTTCATATGTTGTTTAAATTTATAGTATAAAACATTAAGAAAAATAGTTAAAATTTTAAATTATATTAAAATATTATATAAATATTACCAAATAATTAATATTATATGTAAATATATTTTTAAATGACAAATAAAAAATAATAATAATAATGAGATACTTATACTTACAAACTATGTAAAAAATGGTTAGATGCGATAATAAATTAATCATATTCTCATAAAAATTCAAACTTCTCCTATTGATAAGATAGTTATTTTGCCTTTAAAAAAAGTTGCTATTTGTATGCGTCGTATTATATATATATATATATATATATAGAGAGAGAGAGAGAGAGAGAGAGAGAGAGGGAGAGGGAGAGAGAGATTGTTCTTTAGTACTTAAGCATCAATAAGCCACCAAAAAAGTGAAGATAAATATGAAATGTTGAAACTGTAAATAAGTCTTAATTATTTTTATTTGAAGATTTAAAATAAACAAATAAAAGAAAATTATAGAGTGCTAGAAATAGAAAACTACAAGCATATACATGTTATTGTTAATTCAAAGATAATTATAAAAATTATAAACATTTATTACTTTTTATTATAATTATGCTTTGATATTTATATGAAATGTTTTTCACTATACATTTTTCATTAACTTCATATGCAACCAACATATCATGAAAATGAGCTTAGCTCAAATTCCTTAACAGATACTTTATAGCAAGAATATGGTAAAAAACATTCCAAATATAATTTTCCATTTTTAACAAAATATAAATATAAATTGACATATAAATATTCTGACTTTCATTATACTAATTAGGTGGATCATTGAAGAATATGAATGGAATAAAGAGGAGGAGTAACAACACTCTTTATAACATATTATTTATAACACACTTAATTATTGATTGAAAATTATAAAAATAAGAAAAAAAATTATTAAATGAATTGTGAGATCATCACAATTTATAATTTTTGATAAATTTATAAAAAATGTGTTAGCATTTTACTTCTGATAAAAGATGTTAGAGTTAGATAACAAGTGTTAGGTGGTGTCTTAAATCAATCTTTTTCAAAATAATAACAAAAAAAACCCATTATATACTTCCAGAAATTTTTTGACGAGTAGTAATCAATTATTTTCAATTGACAATGTGCAATAAATTTCATCTTACGGATTTTTGAACACGAATAATCTCATCGCCGCAACTGCAATGATCTGTTTCTCTGCATTTATTTGTAAGATCTATATATTTTTATTAGGAAATTTATTTCATGGACTACGAAGAAGTCTCTTCAATAATTATTTTTCTTGTATTATGAATTGATAATCATTTAGTGTATTATACATTAAAAATAGTTTTAAATATTTAACGTACTGTATAATTAATAATTAATTCGGATAAATATTAAAAATATAAAGAATATCTAGGAAAAGATATATGTAATTTTTAAACTAAAAGAAATGAATAAATTGACTTGTTTTAAATGAATACATGCTGATTTAATCTATAAAAATAAATCAGTAAACTTTGATAAGATATATACCAAATATTAGAGTATGTACACATTGTAATCTTGGCTCTAAGTACAGAACGGAGTCCGTTACTTCCAATCACGTGATAGGATCCACCGATCCTCCACTAGCCAAAGCTCTTGACTCGCCCCTTTCTGTCAAACTATAAGTCTATAACTTTTGTTGCTTGACAGCTATTTATTCTCCATTAGTAACCAACTAGTACTAGTATTATGATGCCATAGTTATTTTAGTTAGTCTACATTTACTTACCTTTTTTATACGCATCAATCAAATCAAATCAATACAAACTATCATATATCTCATCTTTTATGGTCTTTAATCTCTATCTAGACTATCTAGTCTAGTTTACCGTGTACAAAGAATCAACCAAATATAAGATTTTGAAGAGAAACTAACTTATATCAAAGAGTTTTTTCTTTCTTTCTATTTTTATCATTTTCTTTTTAAAAAATTTAAGAATTATAATAAATTATTAATTTTATGTTAAATTTCAAGAAAATAAATAATAAAGATAAAAAATAATTCTATTGTTTTATAATTTAATCTCTCATATATATTTTTATAGACTATTTTGGTGTCTGAAAATGAATAACATTATAATATGGTAGTAATCTTTTAAACTAAAAACATTTTAAGTAAAAAATTAAAAGTGTAGTTTGTCAATTATAGTTGTTTTAAATTTGAAAAAGAAAATATGTTAGATGATAATAACAACATATGTTTAAGAATCAAAATAATAGTAGTAAGTTATTAGAAACTCAGATAAAACAACTAGAAATTTTAGAGATTTATTTAAATTTTTTAGTTTTAAGAATTATTATGATAGTGCTTTGTTTTTAAGGCATTGTGATAGTGCTATTACACTTTTCTTTAAAAAAGAAACACTTTTAAGGACTAATCACTGGGGTAAACCCAGGAGTAAGGGGTTTAAGTAGTTTATTATTTACAATATAGTAGTACTACGTAAATCTTAATTTTGCTATCGTGTTTTTGTTATGTTTTTTTTTACACAATGGTATGTTGTTTGTAATTTATTCAACAATTGTATTAGAGGAATTTATGGTTGGATGATTTACCGAATAGATTGGTGGACTTGAGTGTGTGATTGGTAAGTACGTAGTATTTGATTAATTGCACTACTACAAGCCTAATTGCGTAGCCCACGGCGTGTCAACTTCAGCCTAAAGTGCGGAAACTGACTCTTTAAAGCGTGACACATGAGTTCAATGGCCCAATTTATAGCCCAAGAGACATACTCTGATTACTCTCTCTGGATCTAAAAACGAAGTATTAAAAAAAAAACATATTTTTTAATCTCAAGTATATTTTTTTAATTAACTTTAAATTATTTAATGTTATTATATCTAAATCTTAAAAAAATATTATATCTAAAATACTTTTCATTTAATTGAGATATCAATTTCAATAACTTTTTCTTATTTTTATATCAAATTATAATAAAAGATAAGTTGAAAAAATATTTTTTTAATTAAAATTAATGTAATTAGATATGATAAATTTACTTTGTTAGTTACTGTATTATGTTTTTTTCTTTATATTTGAGATCATAGTGAATATCTATTTTAGCCACGTGACTCAGTCATCTTTTATTAATATTATTATACACTACTAATTTTGTTTTAATTTTTTCATGATTATATATTTTTTATGACCATTGTATAAAAATAATTCTACACAATAAATAGCATATAATAGCCACGTTTGTTTTATTGTTAAAATTTAACTGACTAAAGGTTTTGTAACAAAAAATACTTGGTTTAATTTTTTGGAGGCTTGGTCAAAAGAATACTTGTAACTTGGGTTGAGTTAATAAAAAAACTAGACCGATACCAATAATTAAAGATACTCTGAGATTAAAATGAACTAATATAAAAAAGTTGTGTAATTATCTTTTTCCCTCTTTTATAGCTTTACAGTTTCCAAAGACAATAATCACATCTCAATTTTTAATTCATGTTTATTAAATCTTTTAAGCATCACCCTTTGAGTAAGACTATACTTCCTTTTACAAAAAGACTTGCAAAATGTTTTGAAACACAATTCAACTCTTTTTTTTTTATCTCCCATGCCTAACATAAACTCTATAAATATTAAAATGATGATTGATCAAAAATCACACCGAATTTAATACAAACAACAAAGAATATTTAAATCCATATAATTTTTTTATCAATGTCAACAATAATAATGATTTGGAGGTCTTACAAATACTTGATTATCCTAGAGATTATCTATTTTAATACTTTTTATGACATTTACTGATTTAGCCATCTTTCTCCATTTTTTAACATCATGTTTCAAAGTATAATAATTTTTAGATAAATGACATAAGTTGATTGAATGTGCTTATTACTTTATTTTAATTGTAATTTTAATGGTTTTGACTTTTGAGTTCCGATTGTGTCTCTTTTTTTTTTTTTAATTGCATTTCACATCTTTGCACCAGAGTGAATCTAGGTTGGAGGTCCAAATAGCTAGTTATGGGCTTGGATTTGGGTAGTGATCCAAGACAAATGCAGAAACAGCTTAGATATCTAGATATTTTCCATTTTAAATTAGAGCTAATTATTTAATAGAATAACATTTAGGCATGGTTGCTTAGGTGTTTATAGTTTTTTTTTTCTAATTAAAATTTGAGTTTTGATCCAAAAATTTGTGCCAACCTTTATTCATTTTTTTTACTGAATTGTACCAACCTTTAATATCAGCCTTTAATATGTAAATTGTTGGGGAAAAGTTTTAATTTTAATTAAAAAATATCACAATCACTTAAATACTGGGATAAATGTTTAACATAGATTCCTTTTTTTTTTTTGGATGAAAACAAATATCTTATAATTGGAAGTCATGAAACTAATATCTCAAAATGTTTAACATAAATTCATTTTTTTTATGAAAGCAAATATCCTTTAATTGAAAATCATGAAACTTAATCCCTCAAAATGTGGAGATCATCAAAATAAACTTTATCTCTTTCAGCAATGTTTTTTTACATACTCACGACTAGCGAATCATATCCAATTAACATGTTTAAGGAAACGGTTGTTTACCGAATATACTGATTTTGTTGGTTCAACGTGTTTTTCATTTCCCTTTTCATCTCATTTTGTTACAGTGCATCTTTTATTAAGGTTTATCCAAACACTCTAAAAATATGATGTACATTTATCTCATTATCTGGATTCTAAATAATGTAACTACGTTTTGTCCTTTATAATAATCAAATAAGTACAAATACATTGATTCTAGATGTGTTTGGTATAAGTTACAAACCATGAGTTAGAAACAATATTAGCATCTCTAACCATATAATGAACATGAACGAAATCAGCACGGCTCCAAGCAAATCCCCACAAGTGCTTAATTAAAAGATCATTCCATCAATCATATTTTAGAGTATGTGGCTATGTGTGATGCCATAGCCTACTTGATTAGCTTTACACGCTCTTTTCAAGATGACGAAAAGCCAATCTTTATCGTTATTATTTAACAAGTAAGCTAATCAAGTGCTTAATTATTCTAATGAAAAAAATGCTTAACCCTAATGATAGCAGTTACTTCCTTTCATTCATGGCAATCATGCATGTCTAGTTTCTTTCCATCAACATTGGCCCACGAGCATGCTAGGTTATAATGCCACCCCACTTTTTTTCTAGCCTGTCGATGCTTATGTGGTGGTCCTGAAGAAAAGCTCTGCTCCTCTGGCAATTGGCATTTCATTATTTTATGCATCAAGCTTATTGCTTAGCCTCGAGTTTATGGCTTTCATTTAAAGATGCTCAAAAGAAAAAGGGCCTCTTGTTGAGTCTTTATATACTAATAATTCCACAATGTTATATATTGGCTAGCATGTGTTAACTCTCATTCGAATCTTGAAGGCTTGATTTCTACAATCTATATCTATAAGCAAAATAACCCTTTCAATATCACGTAGGTCCATTAATTTCCACATCATCAGTAGCTTCACGAAAAGTTATGTACAATTATATCAAGTGTAACGGCACTTTCCATCTGTAATATACTATTATTCCATCGTCTCGATATTCCTGTTCCCCAGAAACCTTTCAGGATAACGAGATATTAGTTATTGAACTCTAGCAGCAAGTGCCCAAAATATCTGTAACATAGTCACTTGCCTTTTTTTTTTTTTTTTTAATTCAAATTTCATACAGTGGGTCAATTTGATAAGGAAGCATACGATAGCATTTTCCTTTCTGTCCACTTTTCCATGTCCTATTATATAAATTTTCACATGATTTTGAAAATTTTAAGTGTGAGTAACGAAATTCCACATTAAGAATAAGTTAAGTGGTGACCATTTTAAGTAAAAAGTTTCATAAACTCCGGTTTTTTGATTTAACAAGTGGTATGAATCTTACCGTGGCAATGTCGCGGTGTCATGTCCCTGCTTAATGGGGTTATTGAGTACACTATACTGCATGTTTAAAGACGCTCCCTTTTACTTTTTTGGTGAGAGTAGTGGGGTTTACAAAATCATTATATTGTTATCATGGACTCATGGTGATTTAGAATGTATAAATATGCATGCATGCTTGCCTACATATATATATATATATATATATATATATATATTCATATTTGAAACCGTGTAGCTGAATTATCTCATCCTGTTCAATTCATTTATTCTGAAAATTGATTATCACGATAACATGGCTTCAGATTTTAATCTATCCCCTTCGGATGCACATCCCGAGACTATGGATTTCCTTTCACTTGCATGGTGTAACTTTGCTGTTCAAGCTCTGCAGCCTGAGCCACAACATGGATCAGTTGTTCTACTTGATAATAACTCTATGAAGCAATTAGAGCCTAGTAGCCCCAACGCTCTTCCTTCGGTGAGTCAAACTGGTTCAACTATATTGCAATAATATTCTAAATCCTCTTGCAATATATCTTTATGTTAATTCTCTTATTGGTTAAACTAAACCAAAAATTTATTGAATTTTTTTATGCTTTTACACTTAATTTCATCTAACACCTGTGGAGTATTAGAAGATTAATAAGAGGATGTAACATTACACGTGTTCTAATGCTATTCAATATACTCACATGTGATAAATATTTATGAAACTTTGCATAAGATGGAAAAGAGTGATAGAATGGATGGTGCAGATTTCGGGTCATTCCCAGCATGGAAGTCTAATAATGTAAAGGTAAGAAATTATAAGTCAGAAATGATTCTATATTCAGAATCAATCTTTCATGACTAGTTTTCATATACATATTTTTTTCATCTTGCGTTTTTTCAGTCATGGATATGGATGCAGCAAGCGATGCACCCTGAATTGAATTACAACAGCTGTTTCCGGAAGAAATGGGTATGTAATCTTACGATCTCTCAATTTCATTAGTATGACTTACTTCTCCTGTTTGAATCGGGTTATTAGTTCAGTTGGCAATAAGTAGGTTTGTTGTGATCACCATGTAGATGCCATGGAAGCAGATCATACCTCTGAAAATTGTCTCAATAAAAAAATGGTTTAAGGAAATAAAGATGAAGAGAAAAGAAGATCAGAGGTTGCAAAGAGCAGAGATACATGCAGCAATATCAGTTGCAGGGGTTGCAGCAGCTCTAGCTGCTATTGCTGCTGAAAGTTCAAAAAATGAGTCAAACCAAGACAGAGATGCAGCAGTAGCCTCTGCAGCTGCCTTGGTAGCTGCACAGTATGCAAAAGTAGCTGAGGCAATGGGGGCAAAGAAAGAACAGCTTAGCACTGTAATTGGCTCAGCCATGAGTGGCACAAGTGCAAGTGACATCCTAACTCTCACTGCCGCAGCTGCAACATGTAACTTTCCTTATTCTTATTTTTTTTTATCGACAAATGTTAATTAACATAAGGGATCAAACCTGTGACATTTCTCTCCTTGGCAGTCTTATTCTTGTTTTTACTTTCATTCATTATTTAGAGAGGGGGAGGGTGCAAATGCAAGATTTGATTTGGCTACAGATTTTGGAACTAAAAATCTGGTATTGGTGATGTCAAAAGTGTTAAAAATCCTGACCCAATTGAAATTAGATGGTTCTTGAAGTGTCCCTCCCCCATCAGAATAGGCATTTTTTACTTTTTTTAGGTCCATTTCCTGTTTTTTTTTAATATATCTATATGAAGAAATTTGTAAGATAAAGTACCACTTCACCAAACAAAAGAAACATGCAATTGAGGGAACTGGTGGAAACATATCTTTTTTTTTTTTCTTTTCATAATTCTGATTTCGTTTTTGGTGTCCACGCATCATACTTTATGTACCATCCTTTTGCTGACCAAAAACCTGTTGGCTAACTGCAGCATTAAAAGGAGCTGCCATACTTAAAGTAAGATCAGGATGCAAGAACAGATTGAATGGGGGAGTCCCTATCTTGCCCCTTGAAGACAACAATGATCTAGATTTTGACTTTGAAAAAGGAAGATCAATTCTTGCACAGGGTGCTGAGTTATATGTAGAAACACCAGAAGGTACAGTTATTATTCAAAAAAAAAAAAAAAAAAACTGATATGCAGTGACATACACTAATAATTGCATACAATAAAGAACTATTAACTATTAAGCATTATGTGATTTTCTAATTTATTCTTACTTCAATTATGTCTGAACAGGGAAGTATATGCCTAGATCAGTGTCTGTAATCCTAAACAGCGAAGCCAAGGTCAGGATCATGGATAGTTTTTATGTTTATTTACTTTTATTTGGCTCAGTAGGATTATCATTATGAACTGAAAACATATCATTGTAAAAGCTACTTTACATGGAGTGACTCAGTTAATAATAATACACTTGCTAACAAAAACAAAGAATTAAAGACACCGTAAAATCTTGTTCAAGTTAACTTACGATGTTTTTAATTATTGAAACTTACGGAGTACGAATCTTACTTTTTAATTTTATGTCAAGCAATTGAGTTCATGATTAACTTAGACATTACGATTAATTCATGAATACTGATGTAGCTATATACATTTGTCTCTCTGACTCGTGGTGCAATGATTCCTACAGGTTGTACTTATGATGAGGAAGCATAACCTATTCAAAAGCAAGAGGGAGGGTAGGTGTATTTTTTTTTTCCCATCATGTTCTTTTCTTTTACTTTATTTAAAATTTAGATTATATTAGAAGACTCAATGACTTATGGCACTGGTTACAGGTGTTGTAACGACTCTGCATGCGGAGCTGTATAAAGATTCAGAAGCTGAGGATGCTGATACGTGTTATCTGATCGTTTTAACAACAAGAGGAGGCGTTTTCAAGCTAGACATGGCAGATGATTTCCGTCGTTACAAGACATGGGCAACAACAATCAATCACATGCTGAAGATTTCATCTTCTTTTGCAAAATATGAGCTCCAATTTTACTGAAACTAATGTTATCAACATCAGCACTTGCTTTATGTATTGGTTTGCATCAATGTACCCTACTATTAAATTCAAATTATCTGTGGTCTGTATAAAATAATCTGTATTAAATTCAAATTATGTTCTTGTAATGCACCACGGCGCCAATGGTGTCAACACTGAATAACATACGAATATGCTAGGCAAGTGCTTGTTCCGTTTTCTTGAGCAAATTTTTTAGCCTAACAATGTATGCTTGATATTTATCAAAATACAATCATCAAGGGGAGCCATTTCATGTCATCATATCTTAAAGTGGATCCTTGTAAGCTAGATTTGCTAAAATGGCTAAACACGTTACATTTGAGCAAAGGTAGGAATGTTCTGAAAATAACTGAACAAGAATAGACAGAAAACCATATTAACAGAAGATATAGGAAAACACTGTTAAATTAGGTCCTTGAAAACCCTGACCACAAGAGAAGTCTTCGGGGTCGATCTAGAAATCTGGCCTGCCACGCAGGTTCATCACTTTCATAGACAAACCCACTCTTTATATACAATTTCTTTGCTGGTTCATTGTCGACAGCCACATGGACGTACAAATCTGTTATGCCTGAAAGAAAGATAAAAAAATAAATAAATATAGTACTTTTGGTATACGAAAGTTCAAATGTCCACTATAAATAAATGTACGTTTCGCATCATGAGGCATCCAAAATGAGCAAACACACGTCAACTATAAGTGATGATCTCGTCAGTTGGGATATAAAAATAGCACTGCTTTCTTTTCTTGCTACGATTATGATATGTTTAAATCACTATTTATAAAGGCACTAAAGTCAGCTTCATTCTTGAATTTTTTGCAGACTACCCTTAGAATGTTTAATAAGGTTAGTTAATGCTAAAAGAATACTCGATCGTCGGATAGAATAGCAATGAAAATTGACATTGAGTCTTAAATCCATATCAAGAGTAGTACAATCAAGAATCATTTTTAAGACTGTCAAAACAAAGATTGGGATTTAGAAATAAGGGTTGCCTACTTGCCTGTGCCTATATCTAATCAAGAGAAATTAAAAACACTCACTCTTTTGAATACACTTTCTATCATTGGTTGAAGTTTATGGGCAAATCACAAAATTGAGTCTTATTTAATGAATCTTACTCATAATTTTGTAGTTTCTTATAAATTTTAAATAATAGTAGAAAGTGTGTTAAGAGTAGTGTATTAAAGAATATGTTGTTAGAAATCCTCATCTAATTAAGAGCCATACATGAACTTCAATAGACCTTTTTATAAAGGTAGTGGAAACTATAGCAACATGCACGGTGCAGTTAAGTGCTATTTTGTTTCTTACCCCAATCATAAGCAACTAACTTTGACTTTTCAAGAAGTGCATAAGCCAACCCATTTCTGTGCAACTCTTTAGCAACACATACATTACTGAGGTATGCCCTTGTGATATCAGCTCCAATGACCTATAAACAGTGAAACATTTAAACAATTAGACAGAGGCTGCATTGTACAAATTAGAAACCAGAGAAGACTCAGCAATTTTCGTGTCAAAACTCAACACCTGGTTCCCTGCAAAATTCTGCCATACAATTACAAACACAACACATGAAATAGGCATCCAGGAGATAAAAAAATACCTCCGGCTTCGCCCCTACAATTTCATCGGGAAGGCTCAAGCACTGATTAAGATCAAGAGAACCAACTACAATCCGGTCCTCTCCATTGGTAGAAAACTGCAATTTTAACGAAACTACGATTAATTATGTTAAGAAACCAGAAACAACACGGCAGACCACATGGAAAAGCATTAGCATTGAATAATTCATTGATGACAACAGAAAAAATATTATGAAAAGTGAGGAAATAAAACAAACCTTACATGAAGAGCATAAATCATCGGAAAGGGTGGCAATATGGGACAATGGAAGCGAAGCATTTATGCAAGAGACTCTTCTGAAGCCCATTCTTTTCCCTGAAACACGCTCCTTAAGTGCTTCGAACTCGCGCTCAGCCAAGTACCTCGTATGATCCTAACACAACTTAACAAACACGAAATGCGAAATGCACCGTATTACGCTACTTGTAATAAATATAAAAAATAAAAAAAAAAACACTCTTTTATCACAATTTAAACATACCCATTGGCGAAACGCTAACGCAAACCAAAAACGAAGCTTGAAGCTAGATTTGATAATTAAAAATTAAATTCTGTTTTTTTTAAAATGAAAAATAAAAATATTGAAGTGGGAGACTGACTTGTATTCCGAAGGTGTCGGCACGGAACTGATTGAAGGAACGGACGCGAAGACAGGCAGCAGCCCAGAGCTCATCCTCGTAGAAGGATTCAGCGATGGTTAAGAGATTGGTGTCGATTTTTTGGGTGCAAATATTCGTGGAAGCTGAGGATTGGATTTGGGTCCTGAATATGTTGGCGAAACCATAGTGATTAGATGTCAATGGAAACGATGAGGAAAAAGGAGTTAGAGGACAGGAACAGAGAGAAGAAAGAAGTATCATTTTTTTTTGTACTACCCTTCTTACCTCTTTCTCTGTCTCTGCTTACTAGTATTTAGTCATCCCCACTAATTTGTTGTCTGCTACTTCGGCCCAGGCCCACTTAATATTTTTTCCCCTACCTATTGGTTGCTCGGGTTTCGGATAATTAACAAGCCCAACTATTAATTATTTTTTATAAGGGGTGCTTGTTGTGTTGACAAAAAATACTAGGTGCTTGTTATAGAGTTCAGCATTTTTACAAACAAAAAATGCTATAAAGTTCAGCATGGACAATGCTAACACGTTGGACCAGAAAATATGAAAATATAAAGTAGAACTCGGTGAGTGAGGTGGCATTTGTGAATTATGACTCATGATCCCATGTATTGCTTGAAAAATGTACTGGTTTTTATTTCGGTTTCAACTTGCAGCTAAATGAATTTTGAATTATCAATAAACTTTTCCAGGATTAACAAACACACCAAAAGTATATATTGCACACCTTGAAACTCCTCACACATTGAGTCTGTGAAGGAGGGTCTAAATTCAATTCATGTAAAGTACATCTTTAAAAGCCGGTGGAAAGATTTAATTGTGATTAAGATTTGGATCAATAATTAATTTCATAATCAGTTCAAAAGACTGAAATTTATGCGAATATCTCAGAATCTTATCAGAAAGTTAAAGATTATAATCACAATGGTTGGGGGGGAATAATGACTACCAACTAAGGGAAAGAAACCTAGTAAGACTTGAAAATAAAGGAAATTTAATGGCCGGTTTCTTTAGTTTTACTTTTTTAAAAATATTTATTATAAAAATATTATTGATGTGTTGATTTAGTCACAAGTTATTAACTCATGTCTCATGTAGTCACACAAGGAGATAAAACTTGGGTGTGACAAAAAATAATTAAAGATAAAAAGTCTAAATAATTTATATTTTTAGTTTGTCATTGTAATTATTATAATTATAGTTACATACATGTATGTGCGGGTGTGAAGCAGAGTAGGTACTAAAATTTCTACACACGTACTTATCCTCATCAAATTTTGTGGGTAGTTACTCAAATTTGTATCCTTACCCATTAAGTGAATGACTACCCTACCAAATATAGACAAGTTTTGTGATTAACCATTGAATCTATTGAGTCCATATTCTCTCTAGCCTCTCCATCGACACTCTTCTTTATCTAAAAATTTAAAATCTGAGTGTGTTAGGGTTTCAGGTGTCATAGCTTTCAAAGCATTCCAAAGAAGTACGTGTCTTGTTAGATTGGCTCAAACTGATATTTAAGCATTTTCAATGTGAAAACAAATATACTATCAACCATCCCCATTATATTGTTTGTCTCCCTTGGTTACTTGTATAATTACAAATTAATGGTTTAGATGTGAGCTATATCCGTTGACCGGAGAGCAGTAGAAGATCCAAGCTAAATATGTAGTCACACAAAGAGCTAAAGCTTGAGTGTGACAACAACAAAAGATCTAAAATATTCATATCTGCTTCCATTTCTCTCAAATTTTGCATGTAATTACTTGTATTAATTCGCAACCTTAATCATTAAATAAATAATTATCCCATTAATTAAATATAATTTTTGTATGTACTTATTGAGTCTATATATCAAGCCAAGATCATCTTCCGCCTCTCCAAAAATATCTCCCTTCATGCAAAAAGATCAACCATTTTATTATTATTTAGTATATTGATGTGGGCATTAATTCTAGCCAGCGCCTGTGGGCAAGATGATGAGGGGAGGAAATATAGGTGAAGAGGATCAGGCTAAAATGAAAATCTATTCCCCTTAATTAATTATCAATCTGCAACTAGTCAAACAAACGTTCCTTGCGAACACGGCAAAGTGTTGCCAACATAGCCAACAGTGTTGTCCTTTACTTCAATGCACGGCTGTAGTAGATTATAATGTATTCTATTCGTCTTAACCAATAAATATAGCTGAGTTTTGGGAAAGAATGTGACTTTGAATAAGTAAAATACATTCTTAGAGGATCTTAAAGAGAAATTAAAAAAAAAACTTTAAATGTAATTAAATTTCACATGATTAATCTCAAAATCAATTTAAAAAATGAAGTTTGTGAGAAAAATATATTGTATTCATCCTACCTACAATTATACCTCTCCTATATCCCTATTCTACCGCCAATACAGCAAAACAAAAAAAGCACCAATCAATATCCTTTGTAATGTTTTGCTTTCCTTCATACATCAATTATTAATTGCCTAGTCAGCTTGTGAGGACAAAACTGAATTGATTCCTTCCGTTATCGATGAAGAAATAATAAATAAAACAGTTGAAAGCCCACCCACCCCCGTTTTCGAAGAAATTCTTTTAATTTGGTATCGTCCCCTGCCAGTGCCCGCAGCTAGCACAATCACAAAAACTGATAAGATGCCATTTGCTTACCTTTACGTGTAACCATAGCGGTGAATAGCAAGATTTTGGGAAAAAATATACTACAAAGCATTTATTGGTAACGTGAGAATAGCAGAGTCTCAAGCAATGGTCAAGGTTCATACACATGCGTGCAGCACGGACCCAGGAAATTATAAGTGCGCATCAGCAGCAGCAGCACAGCATTGATGTATTGCACTTGCAACAATTTTTTTCTTTTTTGGTTTAATCCTGGAATAATTTCCTTTTCATGCAAGTAACTTTCACGAATTGTTAAAATTAATTTATTTATATATTTAATTTGCAGTTTTTATAATTTTAAGCAATTAATTAATTGTTTTATTAAAAAATTAGAATTTTAAACCATCTCAAATAAACTTCACTACAGGCTTGGAATAAAGTCGATTGGATAGTTACTGCACTGAGAATGTAAATTAATTGATTAGAATCGTTCGGTGAGATGAAAAGAAATACTAAAAAGAAAATGAATTAAGAAGAAAAAAATATAGAAATGTGAGTTCCATGTCATTTTATAGTTTAATTCTCTCTTTCCCCTCAAACAAAAAGATTAAATTAAATTAAAAAAAAGAATTTTATCATCTAAAATTATTTTACCCAATTCAAATAGATAATCTAACGTGAAAAATACGTATATTTTATACACAAATAACGAATCTTACGGATATTCAATATAATTTTTGTTCACATTTTTTCTTTCATAAAAATTCAGTAAAACAACTTCACAGTTCACATATACATACTTCTGTTAGTTTCTAGAGAAAGAAAAAGAAAAGAAAATAATAATAAAATAAAATGAAATTCACACTTTTATGTTTTATTTTAATTTAAAACTTTTATTTAATTATTTATTTATTTATTTTCATTCTATCGATCCATACAAAGTGAGATTTATAGAGAAAGATCGAGAGAAATGGTTAGAATTAGTGTAACCAAGCAGCGACAGTAGTTCTATTTCTATTCATATATGAAAGAAGAAGGGGTTTGGGGCCGGCGTTGGAAATCGGCTTGCATGTTCATATGCTTTGTCTTACGTAGGCGGCTGCAACGATTGAAGGAGAAAAGGAAAGGACTCTGAGAAAGACTGATGGATTGACTATGTGTTGTCCCATCAGTATCACTAGCTAGGGTTGTGAATTGTTATCATTATATCGGTCTAAGATATTTAAAAGGAAGGAAGAGTGAATATTAATGTAAGATCCCCTATATAACCCACCTCTTACTCCACTCCCACTTTTGCCCACTTGATTGATTCACCACCTTCACTCTCTTGAGAATTTTATATGATAATGATATATACTATGCATGCCATAATTATGAATAGAAGCATTTATCCGATGGGTAGGTTAGGCGTTGTGCGTGGGACGGATTACTCTCTAGTCTCTTCAATGGAGCGTTCTAACAATTCAATTCAAGCTAAGGTTTTCACATGCATGCTGTCACTTCTGGAATAATTCGTCCTTTCCCATTAACGAATGTTCGCCATCTATAACCATATTCCTTAGAATTCAGAATGCCTCACACAGCTGTAACACTTATTTTATCATCAAAAAGATAGAAAAGCAAGATATAGTCGTATACTAATATAGTAAACTCTTTTTTTTTTTTTTGACAGATAATATAGTAAACTCTTGTTTAAAGAAAAAATTGAGTTCACTTATAAACATTAATTACATTATGGGCTATCAGTAGAATTAATTTTAAACCATTTAATAAATTTAAACTAAATATGCATATTCAAATATGCGTTTTCAGCATAAAAAATAAAAGAAATAATTTTGTATCTTTAAAACGAATAAAAACTTACACATTGATGAAGTTACACGCGAATGCCGGATATGCAATTAATTAAATTTTCATTATTTTTCATCGTATGATTAAATTTGAACCACAATGCAATTAATTCAAGTCTTCGAAATGTTACTGCATTAAAATGTTCAAGTAAAAAATTATTTATAAACCGTGATAAAGAAATTCTTGTATAAGGAAAAGAAAAAATAGCAAAGCATGTACTTAAATTGGTAGTCGGAAAACCCTACCTCTTACGCGGCTGCACACCTAACAGGCATGAAACGAGGTGGCATTTGATGGGAAAGAACAAAGTGGAAAGATGAAAATAGAAATTCAAAATCAACTAGAAAAGAAGAGAAAGCCCCGTGCAGAGGTAGCCAGCTTTGCGTGCAAAGCCGTGTCATGTTTTTTCCTCACCCATTCCCCCATCTTTTCCCAAATATATAAATATATAATTATATATCTACCAAAATCGTAATTTTATATTTTTATTGGTATTTTTTTATTTCCTTGAAAATTCTTAAATCTTGATTAGAGTGAAAATTAAGAAATCAAATTTGGTTCAAATCCCGGTTGAATTTTTTTCAAATGTTAGTAGTGATTTTTTTTTTAAAAAAATATCTCCTCTCAAAAACTGTAATTTTTTTTTAAAATTGGAAAATAGATATTAAAGTGGTAGAATGGTAAAATAAAATACTATCAAATAGAACGCTAATAATAACATGCTAGAAGCTTATAAAAATAATAATAATATGCTAGAACTCTCACATCTGTCCACCCAAAAGAAATTAGTTTCTGTCTTGAAATAAATTTTTTCTTCAAAACAAAATATTTCACATGTTACAGCTGAATGCGAGACTTCACCGTAACTCCTGAGCAAAACAAACTGTTAATATTTTGGTTAAAAGTTAGACAAAGAAACTTCTTGTTAATTCGAAAATTTTATAATGATGTTTTATGATGAATTGACTATTTTAATAAGAGTTAAACTAAAAATACTACACCAACATGTGTTGGAAAAAGAAAAATATTTATTCTATATGTTTATGAATTTTTAACGAAGATTAATCATTATATTTTTAAAATTATTTCATATAAAAATCATAATAAAAAAATTAAAAACACGACTATAATTTTTAAAATTAAATTTATGAATTCAAAACCGTTTAAAATCTAAGTTTATATAATGCACTCACCCATGTAGATCTTGGACGGAACAAAAGCGAAGCCCCATGGGGTTATCATTGTATGACCTCTGCATGTTATCAGGTTCTGAGGTTCGTGCTTTATAAATCTTATGCCGTTACGTGCAGTGGGATTTCAATGTATATTTTTGTTAATGCAGTGTTCTGGACTTCTGGCTGAAAACTCCAAGTTGATGCATCAGTATGCGTGCAAATCCTTTACGAGAATGAGGTCATCTCATCTGTATAAAAGTCATCGTGGGAAGTAAAAGCTCTGAAACCGATATATAATATCAACTTCTTTCTCATCTATAATGACTAAATTTTTGGTTCAAAATATATACCTTATTTTCTTGGTTGCCTTTGAGTATTCCTCGGCCAAAAGGCAGACTTTATTTTTGGAGATACGAGTTTTTTTCTAAAATGTTTTTAATATATACAGACTGATGATTAAACCTTTAATCAGATATTTACCAAACACAATTATGTGTCAACTATACCGTATCATGTTAATTATTAAATATATATCTTATCAAACATTAACAAATTACAATAATGTATACACATGGTCTTATGTGAGTAGCCTAGCCGGTGAATAATGCATGTGCATCATTTTCTAGTTCAACATTTTTTTATCATGTTATTAATGAAAATATATTTTGAAAATTAATTAACTGAATTCATAACTGATTATTAATCTAAAAAACTTAACTAATCACCTTTAGTATTAGAATATATGTTGAAAATTATATTAAATGAATCCAAATAACATTTCAATTTGAATATGTTTACAACAAACGTACTAAAGTTATTTCTTGATTTGTGCGAGAATGCATGCATCATGCATGGCATGCAAACTCGGTAAATAATATTATTCGTCCCATATACTTGTACACATATATTCAGGTTCTATCTCTTATGGTTGTCGACAATAAACTATTAAAAATGTTTAGTTAACAATATATCAATACTTACCATTTATGATAAAAAAAAGTATACTTAAATTTACTTAATTACTACTAAAACTTAAGAACTATAATTAAATGCAGGAAGTTAAATAATTGAACATACCTATATTGATTTGATATTTGATTAGTGAAGATAGCACGTGAGGTGATTTGTTGGGAATAGTGTGTAAAACTGTAAACAGTAGTATTTTTTTTTCTTAATATAGAACCTTAAATAATATTTGACATGTGAATAAAAAGGAAAGGAAGAAAAAAAATGGAGATATAATAAATGAAAAAGTAAAGGTAAAAATTAGTCTATTGGACGAAGAGTCTTTTTTTTTTCTATTAATTTTTTTCTTGTATCAGAGTTGGCACTGGGCCGTATATATGTTTGATTGATATTCACTTTTACCCTGTGAGAGAATTGATTGCAGGCCCCATACTGTTTTTAACTTGTTTCCCTTTATTGGAAATTTGAGTCCGAATTCCCATGCTTCGTATATATGCTTTTTGAATTTACGTGACTGAGGAGGTAAAAGATTAGAGAACAGAAGACTGAGGCAGAGAAATATGGTTAAGTCACGTTGCTTGTCACTGCACTGTACTTTATCCTTTCTTCTCTCAAATCAGTCGCCATTTTTATCTGATTTATAATCAAGACTTCTCGCTGTGAGATATCAGAGAAAGACAGAGCTAGAGCAAGGAAAAAAAAGGGTTTTTTTTAATAAATCCCATTAATTCACAGTTTTTTGGGTCCACTAACCTCTTCCTTTTTCTTCAAACTTCACTGAAACAACAACGTTTTTGGAATGTCAGTAGTCCCTTATTTTCATTTATTTCTCATTCTCGTTTCACTATATAAACTCCATCAATCTTCTCATCACCATGCAATGCACCCCCACTTGCCCTTTTACATCATATCACAGCTACGCCTATAAATATCACCTTGTTGTCGTTACGTAACATTTTGTTAAAACTGGTCACTTCTTTCTTAATATGCTCTTGCTCCTAACTGCTCAAGAATCTCTCACAAATGGCATCGAGCATCTCCTCCTACTACCGTCTCCGTGCAGTACAAAGAGATTCTTTGGTGTTTTCTACTGCACCATTTGGAGAATGAAGCTTGTAATAGTTTTGACTTTTGATGGCGATATCCTAACTGAGCTTTTTTTAGTTTTTTTTTTTTTAATTTTTTATTTTGATCTTCTCTTTATTGGTCTCTTTTCTTTGTTTATCTTTTTCTTGATCTTGCAAGACTTTTTTATCTTTATTTATTTAGTATAATCACCATTTTTCTTCTTTTTAGAGTAAATTTTTTTTCTCATCATATTAGTCACTCCCATCTTAATATATTTTAACTATTCCTCCTGAGCTTTAATAAAGTGATTTGGTGATATTTCCATGTAATGGTTGTCATTATATATATGATGATGATGTTATAAAGTTTGCAGATGGATCTCTCTCTTATGATCCTTCTTTTGTTTATGTTGTTTTACTTTTTACGTTTGAGCAGAAGCTGCACTATCTAAATAACGGACATAAATGATCACTTGTTAATTAAGAACATTTTTTCCATTGATATTCACGTACATAATTTTTAACTTGTTACTATAAATCATATTTCTAAGTGTTTACAAGCACACAAGGAAAGCATTATTGTATAATATGTTTCTGTGATGAAATGAGTACGGTCTTATAATAACTTGTTTGAGGACGGTAATACAATGAACGGAAATAAGTAGACAAACATAAACGCATAAATGAACAAAGTCAGAACTCGGGTAAGGTAAACTGGAAACATCTTGTGCTTTTTTCGTTCTATTTAGCTTTTATGTTATTTAGGTTGCAATTTCTGCGTAAAGAGGCTACCCAACGGTGGTATTAATAAATATCTGCACGCGGGCTTGTGGGTCCAATTGTTTCCCATAATTCCTAAGCCCTGCTGGCGCAGATTTATTGTTTTACTGAAAACGGAATTAAGGCATCAATGCTGCGTTTAGGTTCTGAGCTTCTGAGTTCTGACCCTTTGGCCAACTTTAATGAAATTGTGACGTATCCCTAACATTGTCCTGTGGTTTCTCCATGTTTAAAGAGGATTAGTCTTTGGATGGTTCAAATTTCAAGCAGATCGTATGATATACTATTGATCACAAACCATGGGATTTTTCTTTAAATAGTTTACAGATTTGCTAATTGATAATTATACAAGTCACGTATTTCACATACAGCGGTTTGTTTACATGCACCAAACATGAATCTCGTAAAAATTGTGTTGTGAAATATATTCCCAAAAAAGAAATTTGTCCCAGCTGAAAACAATTGGGCTTTGGTATTTACAGTCAAGTAGTGAACAGTGGATGATATTTGGAATCACGAGTAAAAAATATAACGTTGGATATTGCTTATGTAGGTGTGAGAGAGAAAAAGGATGATGAAAAGATCAAAATGTAATCAGCATCCATTGCCACCTGTGGCAACAGATTGATTGAGGGAACAAAACCATGATGACTTCCTTCTTTCTGTTTGAGAAGATGAACGTCTGAAAGTGGAACCAGAACACCTTGCCAAGCGGTTCCTAACGTTTCTGCTCACAGTGCAAGGGACTAAGGAGGGGCTAACATCTGCTCCCAAGCAAAGGCTGGGGTTCATTCTGAATGAGGGGAACCCTTGGCAACTCATGGAGCGAAATGATCTTGATGGGGAAGAACTTTTGGATCCACGAGAAGTTGGTTTGCAAAATGGGGTGGTCATGTCACTGGAATCTCCCAAGACCTCACTTGAACATGTGCATAATGTTAGGGACAAGTTTGATGTCCTTTGCATTTCCTTATGTAAAGGCCTTGCGTCTGGAAGCTTCACAAAAGAGACTATGCCGTGCCTGCAGAGAGGGCAAGCAATTGAACCTGGGGGGCCTGTTGTGGTTGTTGAGGTAGAGTTTGTAGAACAAAGATACATGGCACATTGTGTGCAGAACTCGTGATCACAACCTGCATGCATCACGATTAGATGTATGGATTTATGCATGAAACCACAAAACATTAACTCGAGGCTAACAATTAGTGATCTAACATCACAGGCATCCTTAGGGACTAGGGTCATGGCTTCTATCTGTTTCTAATTTCTATAGTAGCACATTGGAACACACCATGCAAACAGTAGTATTGAATTCATGAGTACACACAATTGCAACCCGTATAAAGTGAACCATTATTTATTATTTCTAGGAGCTACCACTTATATAATCCAAAAAACCATATCAAAGATTGATGTTTATACATGTACACGTGTTAGTTAAGAATAAAAGACTATAAACTAAAACTAGAACATTTTGAGAATATGGCCTTTCATGTCTGGTAATTACGTTGTTTCCTACAAAATAAAATTGTTCTACAGCAAAAATTTAACCTTAACACTCCCCTTTGGCTCAAAAAATGCTCAATCATTCTCTACAATTGCATACCATATATCCAGCATTTGTGCTAAACAAAATACATACGTTTGTTTGTCAATTTAAGAGGAGTATATATACCTTCTACAGCGACCATACATTTCCTTTCCAAACAAACAGCGCATGGATCTAAGCATGGTGCCAAATCATTTGTCCTCCATCCACATTCTCTGTCAAGGTCGATTACAACAGAAACAATAAGCGGGGAGGAGCAATATTAGAAATCATTTGAATACACCACAAATTCAAGTGTTGATACAAGTTTATGCTAATTTTGCTCTGTAATCTCAAGATCTGGCATTTGCTGTGGAAAATGTGTACACAAGTATTGGTAGTGTGCCTACTTTCATGGAATGAATAACTTGATAATTACACAAAAGCTAATTCATTGTAAGAACAAGATAAGGGTAGATTGTTTGATAGAGCACTCAAGAAAAAATTTGACCAAATATATCCCTATTTGGTGTATACTACAAGAAGATCAAAGCATGTTTCCCAGTGATGTCAATGATGATGGATGTCAAAATGAAATTAATGAACTGAAAAACACTCGACGCGTGTACTTAGAAACATAATGACATAACCAACCATCAATGAAATATAAATTCTTCCATGAATACTGTTGAAAAATCAGGCTAGACACCGCGTTCAAAGCATGATAAGACAAATTCACCTGCTAGTTGATTTGAAGTCAGAGCAGACTGGACAAATTAATGGAAAGAATTGTGCTTATGAAAATAGATTGATGCTAATTCCTTGGAAAATATAACTTTTCAATTGGTTCTCCCAATGAGGAGCAAAGGAGATAGCACCAAATATATTACACACGCCCTGATAAGGAAGAAATTGGTTGAATTGATAAGAAGATAGGACTGACACACGTACCTAGCAATTCTCACAATGCTCATAAGAGGAAGAGATATGTATGGAGAAGGAAGAACTTGTAAGGGGTCTTCTGGAGGTGTTTTTAAGATGTCCTCAAGCCAGTGTCTATGCCACGAACGAGCAACCATCAAGGGGGTCCATCTTCAAAACAAAAATCATAGGGGTAAACCCAAATGTTTTAACCCATCAAAGACATGCAAGTTTTAGACAACATCAATCTCAAGTTGCTTTGTTCAAATGCAACATAGCATTACAGGCACTATACTTTTGAGTTTTGACGGTTCAATTGATTTTTATTTCAATTAGACAGCAGAGACCGAAGGATTCTTGAAAATATTACAGCCAGAGAACACTATGATCCTCAATTCAAGTTGTAATGAAAAAAAACAGGCACTTGCAAATGCATGTCAAACAGATAATACTACATACAATTCCTAATATAGCTATGCAATACTCCAATTATTAATATAAAAGACAAAAAAAAAGGATATAAGGCGAATTTTTACAGCACAACTTCATATAAAAGCCAAGATATTTATATCTACCATGCCAGGCAGTTAGTAGGATAAAGTCATCACACGTCAAAAGTAACAGACATGTAGATTCCTACCCATTTGCATTCTCAGCAGTCAGATTGGCACCCTTGGCAATCAACAGCTGAACCAAACAATAACACAAAATAAAAAAAGTAAAGGAACTTCAATATGGTGACCAGCAAGAAGAGTAATATACTTTCAGTAGCAAAAGTATAGTTTTCTTCTAAAGGAAAATAGATACACACTTGACAGCATTGTTGATTTCCACCACATGCAGCATAATGGAGTGGAGTGCTTCCAGAACCTGCAAATAAGTATAGACAACAGTTATTAGAGGTGAAACAAATTAAATTAGCCCAAAGTTACCAGATGCAATATGTTCAAAAATTTCTTAATATCTTTTAGTCTGTGTTATAGTTTATAAGTGTACTCTGCACAAGGGAGGTCAACTTTAAACATGAACACTTGATGGGCGAATAGCAATTGAATTTTCTCCTATATAGTAGAAGGAAGGAACATCTAGCCCAAATCTCTATCTGATAGAATTTGATAAATGTATGTATATTCGATACTGATGAGGTTTAATAAGAGATGGAAGAACACTAAGGCTAAGCTTAAAAGATAAAGAGGAAAATAATGTGGAAGATATGGAAAGCTTTTGATTTACAATCTATGGTCCTTGCATAGAAAGCGGGTAAAAAATAATTTCAGCTCACTTTCAAGCTATCGGAGAGGTCGTGAATTTTGGAATTAGAATGTAAGTGCGTTGTAGTTTAGTTTCAAATTTTTGTGGTACCTTTCAATATAAAGTTTTCACTTGCTCATTTTCAGTTCAACCAAGCAACTCGTATATGTATTCAAGAAACGAGAAATGGAAATGTTGAAATTTTAGTGAGAAATGACCTGGCTATGTAAGTTTCATAACAAACCAAAAAATTGAAGCAAAAAATAGAGAATAGGGAGGAACATGAACGGGTATGAAATCAATCAGCAGATAATAGCAATGTCAATCTACTTATACATAAATGCTGACTTTCCAAAGCAAATATTTGACATCATTTTATCACATGAACTAGAAAATGCCAAACAATTACCAATTAAGTCAATGGTAGTTCCATCTTCCATAGTAACCTCAGTCACAGAAGCTCCCAAGTCCAAGAGTAATTGCACACTTTCAGCATGCCCATTTAATACTGCCATATGCAGAGCAGTGATGCCTCCATCAGCAGTTCTGTTAATCACCTCATAGAGTCCACTTTGTATGCAAGCAACCATTTAAAGACAAAATTAACTCATTGCCACAGCGGAAGAATGCAAAAGGACCTTTGAGTGCAGACAGAGTACCTTTGATCAAATTCTGAGATTGATTTATGATCACCTGTCTGTAATGCATTCCAAAAGTTAGGGACGCTAGGTATATAGTCTGCAAGGATGAGCCGAATGCACCGGGTATGGCCATTCAAAGCAGCCAAGTGAAGGACAGTACCTCCATTTAGGTAATCAGCTTTATGGATCTGCAATGCAATCCATTTTAACAGACAATGTTTTACAACTCAAGAATTTATCTGATTGCTATCAAAATATCCAACAAAAATTGTTGTTAGTAACGATCATACATTGGCATTAAATATAATCAGGGTCTGAACCACCTCCCAGTGACCATGTTGACAAGCTTGCATCAATGCAGTCTGTTAATGGTACAAAGTTTGAAAAGTAAAAGAAATGGCCCTTTCATGTGACATGACATGTAGATAATGTGAATTGAATTTAAGAGACATTCTAACAAAACAACATGGATTACCTGACCGCGATAGTTCCTGAGATTGATATCAACTCCGGACTCAAGCAACAGATACACTATCTACATCAACGCAAAAGACAATGTATATTCGGAAGATAATTGCAAAACATGTACAAGTAGATGGAGAGCATTGAATCAATTACCTCATGGTGGCCATGAGCTGCAGAATAATGCAAAGGGGAATTGCGAACTCCGAAAGTGGAATACCTTGCAAGACGAGGGTTATATTCCAACAATGCCTTGGCCTCTTGAATATCCCCATCTCTTGCTGCAGAAACTAAGCGCTCACCAGATGCAGAACATCCAAAAGAATTTCCCACAATGCTCAGAAACTTCATGTCCCTCAGAAATCACGACAAAAAACACAATTGACTAAACTTTTCAGGAATTTCGAAGCAGGGGTCCCTTCACAGCCTCATCAAAAGGCCTCAAATTCCCTTTTGGACAAACATCCCCGACATGAAATCATCAAAACTTAAACAATCCGAAAATTCTGAAATAATAAAAAGGTTTGTTGGACAGATCGTGTTCTCTGTCAAATGGTTCGTTGCATTCACCAAACCAACCAACAACAACTAAATCAAATTTTCTCACGCATCGGAACGAATTGGTTGTAACAGTCAAAGCCCCACATGATTTTTTAGAGAGATGGAAAACAGGTTCCGGTAGTTTTGTCCACAACTCTTCAACTCTGCGCAACCTATGAATTGCCAACTCTCAAACTGTTCATTTAAATATTAAAAATATTTTTTTTTACAGATTGGTTCAACCCTTCGTGAACTTCGAGAAACCGAACACAAAACAAATATATTATTCTACAATACATAAAATATATATATATATATATATATATATATATATATATATATATCTTTGTACCTTTGGAAGAATCTCTATTCTATTTCAATTTGCCAAGCTGATACTGTGAACCTGACAGACACCAATTGTCTACTAATCCTTTCAAACAATCATTTGAGGAATAACCATTTACCATTAATCACCTTCCAAATTACACAACCCACATAAGCATGAAAACCACAACCTTAACCTTTGGAAGGATCAAAACCCAGAAGGGGAATATGTTGTTTTCTGGGAGAGGATTGATCGCATCAAACTTCCTCCATCAGCCCCCAACAGATGCAAAACCAATCACAACGATGAAAACGGGAAAAGATATTTCTTTTGCTTAAACTGGCAATTTGCTAAAAATAATGCCTAAGATAGATAGATAGATGAAATATCCAAAACGGTGACAGATGTTATTGGAAAAAGCAAGTTTCAGCTTCTTGAGGCAACAACAAAAGGCGTGTCACCATGATTGGATATTATTAAAGAGTCAACTTGGTAGTTGTGTCGTTTCTTTCGTTGTCCCCTCCCTTTGCGGAGGAAGAATTAGAATTCCTTCTAACAGTTTGCTCTATCAAACACCACACACAGATCGAGGCCTCAAAGGTGGTATTACTTTTTACCCAGGGGTCAAACAACTATCTTAATTACATTAAATATTATTAACACCAAATTGGTTGTGTTTTGATTTAATTACATGTGTAATATTATTACTAATTGATTGCCCATTTGGGAGAGAATAACTTAAGTGAGGAACAATTTA
Source organism: Glycine tomentella (assembly GCA_007407185.1). Classification (NCBI taxonomy): domain Eukaryota; kingdom Viridiplantae; phylum Streptophyta; class Magnoliopsida; order Fabales; family Fabaceae; genus Glycine; species Glycine tomentella. The sequence goes on from PYAF01002407.1 coordinate 566,434, forward strand.
GTTAGTTAGATAAATATAGCGAGAAGTGGTGAAAGTGAAAACAGATGCAATGCTAAAAATAGTTGACAGCTAGAAGAAGGTCCAATAATCGAAATAAATGCCTATTAAGTGTGAATTAATTGGTGCTAAATAATTTTAATTTAACTAGTTAGAATATCTTTAATGGATGTAATTTAAGCAATCTATTATTTATCTTGTATTAATTGAACCTATAATGTCACCTCACAATTAAAGAATTCATATATATTTTAGGTTAATAGTCATTTTCGTTCCTAAATGTGTATAACACTCACAAATTCGTCTTCTAAACATAAAAATTTAAATTTTTGTCCAAGTGAAAATATATGCCGTTAACTTATGTCTGTTATTGTTAATTGAAATAGTTTAAGTGACATATTTAAGAACGAATTTGTGAACTCTTTATCCAAAATATAATTTAATCGTCATTAAATTGTATTTACCCTAAAATATATATGCATTGTTTAATTGTGATGTGACATTATAAGGATCAATTAATATAAGATTCAAACAAAAATGCATATAAATTAAGTTAATTTTTACACAAAAAAATAGACCAACTTGATTTTTTATTACCTAATGTTGTTACAATAGAAATTTAAGAATAACAAACAAATTATGCTTATTAATTAATATTGTGCTTATTATTATGTTTATTTTAACTTATGCTTATTTTCCTAATTTTTAAGTGTTTATTATAATTTTATACTTGCAATGATTAAAAAGGAAAGAATATGAAAATTAAATTATATTTTGAATAAAGACTTGACAAATTCGTCCTGAATATGTAAAGCGCTAACAAATTCGTCCCTGAATATGTCACATAAACTCTTTCAATTAATGGTAACTGACAGACGGAAGTTAACAGAATGATAGATTTGTCACACTTTTTCACTTTCAGTGACAAAAAATTTAATTTTCATCTTTTGAGGACAAATTTGTCAGTGCTATACATATTCAAAGACAAAAATGATTATCTACCTTATATTTTATTCCAATGCAGTATAATTTTAAGCAACTAATGAGTTAACATTTGTAAAATGACATGTAAATCGTCTTCAATGTTAAAAAAATAAATGTGTCTACAAATAAGTAACTCGTTAAACAACAACAATAGAAGATCTATAATGCATAGTTGTTTATATGAATTGCTTATCATAATTTTGTTGCTTATCATATTTTTAGGTTAAATATTTAAAGAAATTTTTTATTATATATAATATAATAATATTATTAATTCAAACATGATTATTTTCAATACAAAATACATATAATCAAGACCCAAAAAAGTTGAACTTAATTACTTAACTTTAGCATTGACATTGGGTTCATCCTTTGGAAGGTTTTAATTAGGGCCGTAATGATATAATTATGCTTATGGCATGGCAACATTAACAAAATGATAATAACCCCAAGAAACAGGAGGCAGAAAAGGCTGTCGTTCAAAAAGCGGTGGAGTGGCACCAATTTTGTGATACGAATGATGGGGTACTTAGGGCTGTAATGCGTTGTCTAACCCAATCGTGCCTAGACAGTTGGAATGTTTCTTATTTCTTGTTTAGCAATAACATAACAGCTACACTCACAATCACATAAATTAAAAGATTGATAGCCCGCAGATTGGTCAATGGATATTAAGTGTCAAATTTACTAAAATAATGCTTTTAATAATTGTTATTAAAAGTGAATTATACTCGAATTTAATCATTAATACATAATATTATCATAATAATTATATATTTAAATAATTTAAATATTTGTAAATATATAATCTAATAGTAATATTTACGTATTCATATTTTCAATAACGATCAAGTATTTAAAATAAAGTTGAATTATAAAGTACTATCAATTAACTTTAAAATCGTATTCCTTGAAAAAAAAGCTTTCAAATTGTCTAATTTTTTTGTAAATCTGATATACTTTGTCAAATTTTCAAATTTAATGGTTATATTTCCCTTTTGAATAAAAGTTCTTTGAAATGACATATTTCACTTCATTTATATATATATATATATATATATATTGTTTTTATTTATTTAGGATACTTCAAATAATTAATAAAACATTCATATTTATTTAAAAAGATATAACATTGCCGTGTTGGCCTTCCATTTTCCCAAAGGATATGTAGTTGACAATCCAAAGGACATGTGGTTTATAATATTATAATAATTATTTTAAAAGATATATTAATATTAATTTTAATTTATTGAAAATGTAATTTTTACATTGATAATACATGTCTATTAAATTCTAAATTTTATGTAAATTTAATTAGAATACACTCGCAAGTTACAACGTAATTATATTTTACAATATTATTTAATTATATGTCATCACATGTTGGTTTACTTTAAAATAAATATTTTCAAATTTATAAAAAGATAATTTTTTATTAATTGACAATATAATTATTTTTTTACACTTGCACTATATGACAGTGAAACTTATTCTATATATTTTAAGTTGAAAGGAATATTAGTCCTTTCAAACAAACAACGACATTTGATTTAAAAAAAACTCAAACTCCCCTATTAGTCTGTTAAAGACATTAATTTAAAAAAAGAGTAACCTTTCATGTTTTCTGGAACGACAACTTATAATAGCAACTTTCCTAGTTGATCAAGTGAGCTTTAAAAACTAGAAACAAAAGCTATCTTCCTGCTTAAACAACAGAAATAATGTCAGCAATGAATTTTATGCTTTAAAATACCCACGTGAGAATCTAAAAAAAATTATAAAAATCTTCTTTTCATGCTCTTCAATCAGTTCAATGTATTGAAAAATATTGAAGATATTTAACACCATAAGAAGATTGAATAGTAGTTACAACTTACAACATACTCCTACTTACTTTTACACACTCAACTCAAGCATGAAAAATTGGTGCATGGGGATGGAAAGAGTTCACTCAATAAGAAACAAAATGATTACGACCTCCATTATGCTCCAAGCGTGAAACCTTTCCAAGCATGACATGTGTATGTGGCTAAATCATCAGTAGCACATAGTAGCAAACTGCATTAGCATCAAAGTCCTAAAGGTGAGTTTAATTTCCGCCCTCTAAGTATGATTTTCAACCTACATAACGTACTTGGAAAATTACATGATTCGAGCCGCTTAACTATGACAAAGTGGTACTTGAATTAATGGCTTTTTGTTTTAATCGATTCAGATAAACTCGAGTGATCTAAAGTCTAAACTTATTATATTTTTAAAAATATAAACGTAAAAACAGATATTTGTGAGATTTCCTCTAAAAAAATAAAATATATTTGTGACATTTGTGTATAATTCCTGCGGTAAAATACATTATCATTAAATGATATTTCATTATTATATTATGTTCTTATTTAATAATTTTAATTATTATTATCCGACTAATATATATATTTAAAACATATATTGTCGGATCGTATCACCACTAATTTGGGGGATATTGTTTTTTTGTAAACAAATATATTTTCATATATATATATATATTATTTTTGTATGGTTCATTTTTTAAAT